>JABWIB010002685.1:0-35440 GCA_016617825.1 Platyplectrum ornatum | reverse complement strand
GTTGCGCCGCTTCTATGCACTACTGTGAGCGGATCCCTTAAATAGGATTCCGTTCCCAGGACATATGTCTTAGTTTACACAGTGGTGTCAGTGTGACTGGTCCGGGCCCATTAGATTTAGCGCCATCCGCGGGCCCCGTAGCTGCTGCTATGGCGGTAGTTCCGCCACTGACTACATGTTGCATTTAAATCCATATCAGTCACAGTGTCTACACTGTATAAATTAATTCAGGCTCTATGATATTAGGAAGTTTGCTTGTTCTAAGGTCAAAAACATGCTTTTTTTTGCCTTAGAACCTCTTTGGTGGTTACCTCTCAGTAGAAATAGTTGTAGTCTGAGTCCGGTAACAGCTCTCCCTGTACTCCGCTGCTGATTAAGGCCTAGTCATTCAGCAGGATTTTCAGCATGCTTCAGGCCACATCTTCCGGTGTCACACCGAATGCTCACAGTGATGCTTTTCAGGGAGGCTTTCTGTCTGGTCACTGCATCCACCTGGCTCACCCCATAGCGGACTCTTGGTGAACATTTAACTTCCTCTCAGGGCATTCAGNGGATCAGTCTCTTCTTAATCTCACTCTTGCCACAAAAATTCACAAAAGTTCACACAGACAGACTCTCTGGCCATCACCGGTGGCTCGTGACAACGTATATATATTAAAACAAAACATAAAGGGGGTGCCTCATGGTGCAATAACGTTTCATTACTCAAACAGCAACAATAAAAAAACGCCTGTTAAAAGCGTGTACCAGAAATATATCTTTTAAAACAACGTNTCAGGTATAATATAGATGTCAACTTCACCCATCAGTCGTCAGTTTCTCCACACGTCCGGAGGGTTCGAATGTCCCGAAGACTCGGATAGTATAGAAGCTCAAGGGCTCGGGTGGAAACCTGCATGCTGAGGAAAGTTCCCACACGTGGAACGCACAGTGCGACGGGACTTCAGTCAGGACCTGCCCCTAAGCGTTTCGCCTTGCGACTTCGTTGTGGGGCGTGTAGGGGTTAAGTGATCTATGCAATTTAGTTGTGTATATAAATCTGCAAACTCTGTGTATGCGTGTGCCTAATGTTAAATAACTATGGCCTGCAAAGTTGTCACAATAGAAAATGGCTTTCCAACATCCCATACTCCCAATTTTTTAGATTAAGAAGNAACCGTTCTTATCTTGAGGTTTATGGCAGTTAGATTTATATAAAACAATAGTTTAATTATAAATGTAATTATCCAATGGAATTAATACAGGAAAGTAGTATAAAGACTAGAAATAGAGAAAGGAAACTTTATTGGAATATGCCCCCAAGACAGCAAAAAATCTGAAACCCAACAAATAAAAGAAGGATGCGCGTTCATCACAAACTTTAATAGTCAAAATAGCTTGATAAAATCCATCATTAATAAACACTGGTCAGGATCCTATTTTAAGGAATATACTTCCTGAAAAAGCAGAGGCAAGATTTAAAAAAGCAAGAAATTTAAGACTTTAAATTTATATATTATATTATATTAAATTATTCAAACTGTATTTCCTGTTATGTTATCTANTTGTTAGAATGTGGATGTGGCCTCAAGTATGTGGAGAAAACTAACCGCATGCTTAAGGTCAGATTATTGGAANATCACCGTAACATTATTAATAATGAGAAAAATCCCCCGACATTTCAAAAGTAAACATGTCAGTAAAAAGTAAAAAGTAATAGAGGTGGTGCAGTAGGATGTCCGAGGGGGGGGACAAGGATAAAAGATTATCTCAGCGGGAATCCTACTGGATAATTGCGCTGAATACATTGGTCTCTTTGAGACTGAATGAAAATTTTTAAATTACACAATTTTTGTGAATGAGCCATGGAATGATAATGATATGAATAGTCAACATTTGCTTGATGTGAAAAGTTATATAGATGAACTTTCATAAGGAAATGATAATGGGTTATAGGAATATGAGGCCAGTTGTCTAGTTAGCTGCATGTGATGAAATTGTAAATAGTGGTGTCTTATTGATGTGTGAATTCTTTCTACATATAGTTTTATTCATTTTTATAAATGTTTTATGAAATTGTTTTACTGAGAGATTGGTAATAATTTGCAGTCCAATACAATGGATCTAGTGTGTAAAATATATGTGTATATATATATATATATATATATATATATATATATATATATATATACATGTTGCCGTGACTTGTTTTATTTGTGGAACCTGCAGCTTGTAGCTTAACATCTCTAGTCCATGCCTCTGTTCTGTATTACATCAGTATCTGGTGTTCCTATTTTTAGCCACCCATGTGTTTATCATGTTTATGTCATTCCATTCCTTGTAATACATTTTCAGTTTCCCTTAAATCTGTATTTATAAATTAGATAAATTAATTTATATTTTATTTTATATCATAACAGAAAATGATTTCTTTATTTCTACCAAAGTTATTTCAACATACAAAATCCAGACTTTTTCACATCCAGGCTTTACTAACTAGGGAGTTACATTATAATGGAATTACTTTATGTACACTAGGGCATGTATCATAATATCCAGTGTGCACACATGTTACAATTAAGCTGCTTTACATACTCAAACTGTGTAAATATCTAATGATCAAAAGTATGGCTCAAATACATTTTTGTTTGTTAAAATCATTTTAAATTGGTAAAATTAAAGTGGTCATCAACATGTTCCACGGCTAAATTATATAAAAGTATCATACATTTTGTATAAACTTTGTTTAGCGTTATATTATCTTTGTTTCACTTCTATATAAATTTTTGTATATTCATGATTATTTTGTTAACAACTTTTTTTTCAACATATCTTCATATTTATCCTAAGCATATTTAAATTGCACTACTGTATTACCTCTACCAACTTAAATGGGGGGGCTATTGCATTTATCGATTATCCATTCAGTGAAGTATTTCTTCCGAAAATTTTCTCCAAACCTACCCACTTCCAGGTTTTATGGACTGTATGTTTTTCTGCTCCAAGCTATACAGTTTTAATTTGTCTACTCTTTCTTCAGTGCTACATTGTTGTGGTTTTTGCACATATTTTAACATATTTAAGACCTGGAGATGTGGCCTCCAGAACTGAACACAGTATTCAAGATCAGGTTGTACCAATGAATTTATAGTTTAATTAATTTTTTCATCCATTTTTTATTGCTACTAATTTCTCTCTGCTTGGTTACCTTCTGGGTATCTAACCTTTCAGTAATTTTTAATATTGTTAATTTTATATGGTAAACTGAGATAAGAAACCCAGGCCCCANAGGGCTGCAGGTGCATAAACAGCAGGCATGCACATCCTGCTGGCACAGGGCAGTCCANGGGTTAAAATTGTCAGTGGGTGGGTTTGGTTAAGGGTTACTAGGGCTTATTGGTTAATTAGAGTCATGGTGTTGGGGTGGTGTTGGGGTGGGAGGGGATAAGTAGTTATATTAAGTACCGCTTGGATGTTCAGTTACCTTTTTGCTGCATAAATTTTCCCACCCTCCCTCCACTTTTTGTCTTCCGATTGTCCGTGTCTGTATTAACATCTTTCTTTTCAGGCGGAACATGGTGCGGCGGTAGCAGCGAAAGGGGGTCAGCAGATCAGGTTACTGGTGCAAGCGGGTTAGCATATTTTGCTAAAGGTTTGCCGGTCCGAGAGCAACACAACTCAGAGGGCGCAAGCATCACACCGAAGTGGTTGGGTTCTTTGGACGACCACCTTCCAGGTGCTGAGGTGGTCAGTATGANGGGTCGAGTGCTGCTGTAGGACCGGTTGGAGTAACAGGTCAATAAATGGAGGGACCTCTTGGTGAGTGATATGCTGCTGACCCCCTTTCCATAAACCCATGTTCCCTTTTAAAATCCAGCCATCGTTGTCAGTGTCTTTATTTCATAGGGCTTGTAAGAGTGTGCATGGATGTCTGGTGAAAGCGGGGGTGCTATGACGTTTGCTGTTTAATGTAATGGTCTGATAAAGGTTGTGGAGTACAGCAGATTCCTGAACTTGCTCTTTATTTGGTGCAAATATTTAGTCATAACCTCTGTGCAATTGGTGTAGAAAAGAGGGTTTTGAATTTTTAGATCACTGGGATAATTTCTCAGCTAAAGTCATCTCTATTGTCAAGATGGGTTGCACCTGAATGAGGAAGGGAAAGCGGTGCTAGGGGAAAAGATTGGAGGGTATTTTACACTAGAATTTGGGGGTGGGACAAGAAAGTATTAGTGAAATAGGTAATGAGATTATTAAGGGAGAGTGAAATTCAGTTGAGATCTTCTAACGTACAAATCATGTCTAATGAAAAAGATATAACTAAAGTAGGCATTAGCATTAAGTGAATGCTGGCAAATGCAAGAAGCATGATAAGTAAAAAGGGGGAGCTAGAGTTAGCAGCAATGAGGGAGCAATATGATGTTTTAGGTATTACAGAAACATTGTGGGATGAAACATATGACTGGACAGCAGACTTGAAGGGCTATATTCTCTTCAGGAGGGATAGGTTAAATAAAAGGGGAGGTGGTGTATGTCTTTATGTTAAACCTGAGTTAAAACCAAGTTTTATGGAGTTTATTTACGATGGTATCTCTNGCAGAAGAAAAAATTCAAAGAAATTAATTATGGGGACATGAGGAAGCTTCAGGAAGCACAACTTTTACAGCAAATTGAAAAGGCTGCACAACTAGGTCAAGTTTTAATCATGGGGGATTTTAATTATCCAGACATAGATTGGAGCACTGAGACTTGCAGTACAAGTTTAAAAGGCATCCCAGTCTATGCACTGAAGGAAAAAATACAGAAGAAAAGTGGAATATCAAACGCTGTTGTAAACTTACACACATAGGTTCATTCCAATGGTAAACAAAAGAAACAGCATTTAGCATAAACCAATGTGGCTAAATAAAAATGTAAGGGAAGCAATGAATTGAAAGAGGTGTGCTTACAAATTGTTGAAATCTGAAGGGAGTGCAGAGTCCTTCCAGAACTACAAAGAATATAATAGAACATGCAAAAAGGAGATAAAATTAGCAAAAATATAAAATGAAAAACTAGTTGCTAAAGAGAGCAGAGCAAAAAATACCTTTTAAAAGTTTTTTAAGTATATAAATGGAAAACGATATAAAAAATAAAGAAAGAAAAAATAGGACCCATAAAACAGGCTATGGGTGGACTGATTCATGATAAAAACCATTTCTCAATACTTGAGTAACAGAGGAAGAAGTCCAAAGGAGGCTTAAAAAATTAAGATAAATAAAGCACCAGGTTCAGATGACATACACCCAATAGTTCTCAATGAGTCAGATTCAGATTTACACTCTCATGAGCAAAACCATGTTGAATTGCAGGGAAGGTAAATTGAATTAATTGCAATCTGTATTACATGTGAGAGATGATGTTTCCAGCCCAAGCCCAACAGTGTAACAATAACCCTGGTCAGTATCTGTGTGCAAAATGCAAAAATAAAGTATTCTCCCTGCATGCAAAATCTAACATTTATTTTGCAACTGGTAAGTTAACAATTACCCTGGTCAGGAGGGAGCTCTTGTAAATTTAATATAGGTTGAACTTGATGGACTGATGTCTTTTTTCAACCTTAACAACTATGTTACTATGTATCTTAATTGGGCCAAATTAGACCCTTACTATACATACTATGTACATGACTCCGTCTTTCACTTCATATGAATGAAAGCAAAAACTGCAGTGTGAAGAAAAGTATAAATGATGCAAGGGCTAGGATTACTAAACTGCATACAAGTAGAGATGTTGCCCATACCAACAAATGAGATTATAACTTTTAATTTCCTACTACATAATAGAGAAATTCAGCTACAATCTGATTGGTTGCTATGGATAACATCTCCATTATTTCATTTCCACAGTTTAGTCCCTAATTGTAAAGTTTGGACCAGTTTTTGGACCAATCCCAATCCCACAATATTTGTCTTTAAAAATACTTNATTACACTGTATATTGCTGACTTGCAAGAAAATTATTATTAGACANAGTGAATATTTTAAAAGGAAATATATTTTAATCAAGCATACATGAGCTGCACAAAGGTGATCAAGTTTAAGTTGAACATCAGGAATTAGGAATATTACAGTTTTCATTAATAAAAATTATACAGTCTAATGTAGCATTAGACTGGCAAAGCATTATCTGCTTGACATGAAATCCAGATCTCCTATGTAAATTGTAGCATATAGTAGGACTAGAAATAGGTAATATTGCAGATGTATTTGTGTTCATATTCTTGTCCTTTACATATCAGAGCAATCAAAACCCCATTTCACTGGTTTTGTTTGGATTCAGTGCACCTCTACCTTACTCATCAGCAGCCTAAAGCTTTAAACCTATGCATATGTTATATGATAAAGTTTATAATCAGGCACTGGGATTATTAGGAGTTGCTATGCATGTACAATATATATATATATATATATATATATATATATATACAGTACTAGAGCATGTTTTTGAAGACAGATTAAGTGCTTGGCTCAGAGAATCAAGTGACTGTGTGTTGTCTTTACAAACCAAATCTGGCCAGCAATGTCTCCTCAGATTTTTACTCACCACCACATCATGGACTGAATTCTGATTCCCTCAGGCCAGTGCAGCCGTGCAGGGGAGTGAATTCCCTTGTGACTCCCCTCAAAAAATGTGTATCAGAGCAATACCTGCCCTACTGGCTTTTTTAAAATGTTTCTCAGGAATGAGTGGACAGGTCCAGCCCGGATATGGATCCGTTCAAGCACACCTGGCGTGCGTTTTGCTCCACTTCTGCACAAGAGCATTTGGAAGATGGAGACAGGACCTAAAGCAGGATTTGGTCCCATGTGTCATATTGTGTGTCACCAGCACCTAAATCCCACTACCTATGAATCTGTAGCACTTGGATTTATTTATATTCCCATGTTATACGTCAAAACATTCTTGGAGATCAAGTGTATGCTAGTTTATTTTAAAAAGAAACAAAAAGATTGTCAATTACAATCTAGACTATATTGCAGGTTACTGCAATATATTTTTTAACTAATGTTAAA
This sequence comes from Platyplectrum ornatum, assembly GCA_016617825.1. Lineage (NCBI taxonomy): Eukaryota > Metazoa > Chordata > Amphibia > Anura > Limnodynastidae > Platyplectrum > Platyplectrum ornatum. The sequence continues at coordinate 28,406 of JABWIB010002685.1, read as the reverse complement.
AAAATATAATGTAAACATATTTAGTATTTCTACATTTAAACAATACATTTGCTTTGGTTATTTGTGGCATATCCATAAAATAATATTTAACTTAAAATACTTTTAAATGTTAATACATTTTTTTTTATCATGGCGTTCGAATGGATGCATGCATTGGGGTATCAATTTCATGACCACAGTTATGAAATATAGCAAATCTATATTACAGCATATTTAAATTTTCACATAGTAACTGTTCAAAACTAGATAACAAGCAACTCCGGGCAGCACAATAAGTAAAAAAGACATAAAACTTATATTAGAAATATGTACTGACATCTTCATTTTCTTGACCCTGACATGTTTCTGTATAAAACGAGAACACATTGACTAAATAGAAGCATGCAGCTGAGCAGAAAACATAAAAAATAAAATACTGTGTAATTTAAAACAATAATGGTTGTGACGGCCCCACTACCCTAACCATAACCACTATTTCCCTAGTGGTCACTACCCTTACCCAACCTTCACCCCCCCCCCACAGCCTCCCCCTAACTGTAACCTTCTATGCTTTATCCCCTCCCCGCTGCCAAATACTAGCCTTCCCCTTCCTATGCTCCACACCCACCCCGCTGACTGACATTAACCCTTCCCTTCACTGCCAGCTGACAGCATTATGAATGGAGTATTCATTTTCTCTTTAGACAGATACAGTTACAGCCAAAATGTAGCTGTGTTTTAATCACATACAGAAAAAAATGGGGCTGGAAAACAGCACCACTAATCTTCCTTTGCTTGCAATTCACAACCTCTTTTGGTCTTACTCCCAAACTCATCATCAGGCAGGAAATCTGTAAAATGCTCCTAAAATTAAATATGTATTTACATATATTTTTCCATTGTAACAAATAATTGAAAGTTACAGACAAAATATAAAAAGGAATGAGTGCAATAACTATAGACAGGATCTATACTGAAGCTTGAAGCTTTATACTGGTGAAGAGAGATCCCTACTAAAAGTTCTGCGTCATTCTCAACTAAAATGGGGCTAATGCAGATGCCTGTAAGGTATAGACTGTACTATCTACATGCTCCCCTCCCCCACAGTAAAAGCTATTTTCGCTTTCTATCCCACCATCCAAAATGGTCCAGTACAAAACTCCAGATCCACATCTATCTTGGGAATGCAACACTGAAGTTATTGGAAGACACCCCTTTTTTCATAAGTCTGACTCCAGTCCTATACTACAATGGAAGGTATTCACCAATAAAAACAGTATGCTATTATCAGAAGTGATGCACACAAATGTTGAATAAAGACAATCCACTTTAGTAATGCACAGTGACGTTCACTGACATCATTTTGTTCTCTGCCCAAAGGTCGAACTCTTATAGATCTAGCCATGACACCTGATTAATCTAAAATGAAAACCTTCAAAGAGATCATTTAAAGTTAATAAATGTTCTTCCAGCACAGAGCAGAATATGAGCTTTGAATTATAAGTCATCTAGATCCTTTCAAGCCCAAAGCACTTGGAGATGCCCTATGTCTGCAAAGTTCCTCACTGGATGGTGCACTTCTCCCTGTCACGCCCCTGCCCTTCTCCAAGTACCTTTGCCTTAATGTATTTGAGGTCACTGTTCACGCTGGGACGTCTAGCAGAAGGAGAGACCATGCCATATGCATCCATTTCCTTGAGCCTTCTTAGTCTAAAAGACTTTTGTTGGAAGGCATCTCCATACTGCATGGAGATTTTCCGATGAAGAGCAGGACTCATCTCATTAGGCAGCTTGGCCATGCTAAAAAGAATTTGGAACATTTTATCCACATTTAGATTCTTTTTAGCTGAGATTTCAAAGCAAGCACAATTTTCATCACCAGATGCAAGGCGTTCTGCTTCCTCAGCCCGAACCTTGCGGTGGTGCTCCCCATAATCACTTTTGTTTCCACAGATCATCATGGGAAATTCTCCAGTTTCTTTTGTTTTATTTTTGACACATGACTTTACTTCAAGAATCTGTTTTCTTAACCTTTTCACCTCATCAAATGAATCTCTGTTGTCAATGCTGTAGACAAGTATGAACACATCACCTGTAAAACAGAAAGTTGTAACTGCATATATACTCTTTATTATAAAACACTGGATCTGTTCAGAGTCCTACCCATCTCCTAGTTTTTATGTGACAGAAACAAATATTGTCTGATTTTCCAATCTGTGGTTTCACACACATACGTGTAACACAATCGGCACAAAATCTGCTTGATCCAGATATTTACAAATGGAACTAGTGACAACTTCTAACAGGGATCAGGTTACGCTCCCATGTGGGCTTGGCTTTTTATTACAAATTACAATAAAGATGTAAAACGAATTCGACTTACAATCCACTGTCATTTTAATTGCGTACAGGTCACAAAATTTAAGGTAGTCTGCTTATGTAAAGGAAGTGGCTAGCGTTGTGTTCACATGATTGCATGAGAATAACAGGGAAGTTATATTTGGACTTTGCACCACTACATATTAACATGTTATTTCCCAGGTGTAAATTTCCACCTAATTTACATATCCGACACCTTGCAAAGCTTGATGGAATTTCTAAATTTAACATATAGTGTCACAGGTTGCCTACTTCTGATGACCATCAATGCAAAATTCTACTTTGCCTTAATTTTCACAATAACACATGCTTTAAAAGGTAAAATGTTATTTATGTATTTTTATATTTGTTTAACACCAACTTATTAATGTATTAAGTTGTTCTTAAGGTTAAACTATTAAACTTATTTACCACTAGCCTATTTAAACTAACACTAAATTTATATATGTATATATTTATTTAATGCTGGCTATTTAAAACTAACATTTTTGTATACATATCTACTTAATGTATTTTAACAATTACACCAGATCATTTCCTCACCAGTGCTGCCTTTAAATGTATCATTTTTTTTCCTTTCTAATATTTTATATATGTCTAATTTTTAAGACCAAATTTATCCTAATATCTAATTTTTATGGCAATATATTTTATATTAATAAATTACCATCTCAATCTAACTGATATCTTGGATCAATATCCATTTACTACTAGGAGGTCTATTCTTTATCCCTTTGACTTTTAATAGAAAGCTCTGCTACAAAGAAGACGGTGATCACTAACTGGTTATATCTTCAACTCTTTTTGGATGTATATAATTATGTTTATAATTATGGATGTAGGAGTATTTGTGTAAAATATAAAAGACATATGTATGTAAATATAAAAGACTGGATGAGTATGCAGAGAGAGGGAACATGTATATTGTAACCTGACTATTATTTTACTTTTTTACATTACAGGCTAATCATCTTACCAGTTAATATTGAGAGCCTTCTCATAGCTGGAAAGGGATGATTCCCAGATGTATCTAAAATGTCCAGTTGGTACATATCTCCTTTAATATTATACAGCTTGCGGTGAAAATCCTCAATGGTTGGAGTATACTGGTCTTCAAATCGTCCATTCAAGAACCGTGACACAATAGAACTTTTACCCACCCTTGAAGCACCAAGGACTACCATGCGGTAGGAGTTTTTTGAAGGGACACTAAGCGTGCAGCTTCCACTTGAAACTGTCTTCATCATGACTTTTATCTGTAATAGAATTAAAAATAAAATTAGAATGATCCTAATTTTTACATAAAAATTATTCAATTTTAGCACTTATCATTTAGCACTCATTTCAAATGTAAAAGTTTATCATATTTATATTTCTATTTTATTTGTTCACATTTTAATCTATAGCTCATCAACTTATATCCAAATTCCAGTTATGTAAACACTGGCTAGGTAACCAGAAAGAGCTGTTTAATAATATACCACTCTGCATTTTTTATATTTTATGCTGAATTAAAACATATTTACTAAACTTATGTATTGCACTGTGAGTAGATAACTTTACATATATACAAGTTGTCATTCCATGGTATACACTAAATATCTTGAGCAAGTGGTGCAGTTTAAGAAAAAAATATTTAGCAGTTTAAGTACATGATAAAATACTAATGAGAAAACTTTCTGTTAATGAATTAATTGATAGATAGGTAAAATATATAGGACATTTTGACAATGACATACCTGTCAGCATAAACAACGATCATAAATACGTGAATACAGAGCCAAGCAAATCTGTTTAAATATAAAGAATCAGAAGGAAGCAGGGGAAGATAGCTTTTCATGTGGGTAAGGGTAAGTGCCAGTTCTCCAAGTGGAAATTTAGAATAATAGACATGACTGAATATTTTTAGTTTTACTATTAAATCAGTGGGAGAAATGGTGGTATGGCATATCCCTGTATACACTCCCAAATGAGGACAAAACCTTGTAATGAGCAACTTCCCTGCCATAGAATTGAGAAAAGCATAGCAATTTAACAGCAATAGTGGTATTCCATTATGGTTTAATGGGAATTTAGATGCTTCTTTGTATATGTATTAGCAATGTTTCTGTTCAGAAATCCTGCACCAGAACAATACAGGTGTAGCTGCATGATTGCATTTTCTTGCTTATATAGTTCATTGACAAGCATTAATATGTCTATTAGAAATTTTAGACCACACTATATCATACAGAATACTTCCATTTTTCAAACATAAGCAAAAGGCAGGATTTTGTTTCTATATTTTTAGTATCATATATACTCAAGTATAAAGCTGGACATACACTATAAGATATATAGTTCCAATCAAAAGACTTTTCAAGAGTGGGCAAAACCATGTTGAATTGCAGGGGAGGCAAATTGCATTAATTGCAATCAGTATTACAGATGAGTTTCCTAGCACAAGTCTAATAACAATTGAACAGTAACGCTGGTCAGTACCTGTGTGCAAAATGCGAAAGTAAAGTATTCTCCCTGCATGCAAACACTGACATTCATTTTACCTCCCCGCAATTCAACATGGTTTTGAAAAATCTTTCGATTGGAACAATTTATTTATTTATTTTAATCTTATGTTGAGCCTCTTGTACACTGAGTTTCTTACATTCTAAATGAAAGTTCAGTGCAGTACCCATTAGTGGGTGTGATATAAAAAAACTGGCATTCAGTTTGCTGCTATTCGTACACTTAACATTAAAGCTGTGTATAAATGTAGACAAAAATGGTGAAAGGGTTGTGTTGTGATCAACTTTAGCTATTATAGACAAGGTCTGCATCCTAACCATAACTTCTGTCAATGCTGCATTATTCGTTTTCTATACATTTTGATGTTGCATTCCAGTAGAGTTCCAATAAGTTGACATCATGACACATAGCAGACGTCAGGATGCTGCCGGAGCTGAAGCAGTCTAAAGCTCCCATCTGTCAAGTAAGTAAGTGGGGGCAATAGGCCCAGTTTTTCAATCCTGCAGTTCAGTAAATTTAGGCCCCTGGCTTCTTGCACTGCACTTCTGGGGCCAGTGTATATCAACCCTCTACAAGGTAAGTAACTGGCGCTCTCCCCTTTCAGCAGAAAGTCACTACAATGCTAAAATACTAGGTATATGATGCTGCTGTAGCTGTGGGAAAAAAACACATTTACGGTTGTGGTAGCCAGACTGTACTATAAAGGGTTTCTGCTACAGTTATGTTGCTGTCTGTCATGACATACATGTATCTTATATACCAAGTACTGTAGTCTACAATTGTGCTAATGACTGGTAGATGTTTTAGAACTTTGACTTTGTAATCAGTGATCTGATCTTTTTGTAAACTCATTTGCATGTTGTTGAAGCTGCTTTCATAGCTTAGCTCTTGTTTCTTAATAGTTAATAAGTGAAGAAACAAATTCAAATGCAAATATGGTAATTTCATATGTTCAAATACAGAGGCATCACAAGATTTCTAAGATGTAATTTGTTTCTGCACCAAATGCTAGCCACACATTTTATGTGATCATGCCACACAGAAATGTACTAGTTCCTATGATCATGACATTAACTGTATTGTCCCCAGAGCTTTCTCTTGCTCCTTGACATCTCTCTTATGATTCCGTAGCCTTGCGATGCGATTCTACCAATGTCACATCCTATTCCTTAGCCCCAGTAATACTTGCAGGTGTGACATAAATGAAAGATGTCATTAATTGAAATGCTAATGACAGCAAGAGATTAGTTCATTAAGACACAATTTCTGTATGTCATAGGAAAATATGTAAAACTCTTTGCACCTGCAAGCTTCCATGTAAAAGCTTCCCTGTGTGAAAGGGGGATGTGAAGGAAAAGGGAAAATGGGAGGGATGGAGCAGAGAAATTCCAATTATACTGACAAGGCAGCTCTGCCGTCATCTGTGTCATTTACTATAACAATTAATTAGGCTTCACCAGAACAAAACCAGATCCAGACTCTGCAGCTGATCAGAGACGTGAGCATTGCAGCTATGGAAATCCAAAGTCAGCTCCATATAGTTTCCCACTCTCCTCCACACACATCCATGGTAATACTCACGGAAGCAAATATATGTTGAAAGTAGTGTGTGCTCTAGATCCCTCTATTCCTCATAACCTGTGTATGGTATTCATTTAATTGCGAACCATAAACATTTACTTCAGCAAACCAAAATAAAGCACATTAGCTGCAGATTTCTAAAAATCAACAAGTATTGAAAATTCAAAGATTTCACAAGTGAATGTTAAAAACAAAAAACAAGCTTCAACGTTTGCTCAAACAATGTTATAAGAGATATATTGAGTTTAGTAAAACATCACATATAGGGAAAAATTATTTACTCTAAAATGAAGCATAACTTTCTTTTAAAATTAGAACTCGATATTTAGCTGACAACATACTAAAAAATGCAATAGATGTTCTGAAAGTCGCCCAACTCACTGTTATATTTAGCTGTCACTAGGTGATCGGCCGGCTGGTCGATCCCATTAGGATGGCACAGTACAGCATGCACAGTGGGTACACTCTTTACAATTTTCCCAATTAATCATATACTTTAAAGCCTGTGTGTACACAGCATCACAAATATACAACCTAGTCAAGATTTGTTGATTTATTGAACAATATCCTAAAGTTTAGGATATATATATGTATGAAAAATAAATATAATTTGCTGTGTACTGGTTCACAACATTTATTTTTAATCTACCATACTGTTTACTAGATGCCTAAGACATATCCATATGCTATTATATTATTATATTTGATATTCTATTCTATTATGCACATGAAATTGTGTGTATATATATATATATATATATATATATATATATATAGTGGATAACAATGCATAAAGTTTTGTGTATATGTTATGTTAGATTTTAGATTTCTAGTATATATGATCCAACACATTTATATGTATTTATATGCATGACAATCAGCGAAATATATTTCGGGTTATATTTCTGGTCAGGGATTTCTGAGGAATGCATTTATTGGCATATATTATATATTAAAATAAAGCACATCTTAAATGCAACTATTGAAGCCTTTATCGCATGCATATATTGAAGCTAAAAAGTGAGCATTTAATGGGTGCTGCAATAATAAGTATTACCATTCATATCAACTCTTCACATGACACACTTCACATGCACCTTCATTATNTATCTTACCTTTCTTAAGGGTAAAGGTCTATTAGAGAAAGGAAACTGCTCCGTACCCCTCCTGGTCTCCAAAATAGCACTTGTGCCCTGTTCCCAATTCCGAAGAAGTCCCCATAAGCCTCATGCGGTTACAAGAGAGCTTGGCTGGTAAATGTCCTGTGTGGCTGGTAAATGTCCTGTGTGGCTGGCAAATGTCCTGACCAGCTACTGATACTCAGCAGATGGTTATCACGCTCAGCTCTGTGCCACTTGTGACATAACAATTATAGATAGTATTATTAAGGTGTTGCAGTGTACCCGGGTATTTGCAGACACCAGTCCTCTTCCAGGAGACCGTCCAGCTGTGCTGCCTGAGATTACATGAAGGAATAGTCAGCTCGGTTATTAATACACTGAAGTTCCAGGAAGCCGGATGAGTGGAAGATGCAGCTGCAGCAGATACCTCAGCATTACACAATGCACACGATTTATTATTTTCTCTTTTCTGTAATATTTCTCCACCTCTCTTCCTGTCAGCCAATCTCTTTACCAGCTCTCAGGTTTCAGCCTGTCTGTGTGTATGTGTCTGTGTACATGAGTCTGTGAGCATTTGTCTGTGTGTATGTGTGTGTATGTGTGCAAGAGTCTGTGAGCATTTGTCTGTGTGTGTGTGTGTGTGTGTGTGTGTGTGTGTGCGCATGTGTGTGTGTATGATTGTGTGTTTGTGTGTGTGTGTGTGTGTACATGATGTGTCTTTGTGCGTGTGTGTGTGTGTGTGTGTGTGTAGGATGTGTCTGTGTGTAGGATGTGTCTTTGTGTGTGTTTGTATACATTAAAATGTGTATTGTCTTTATGACAAATGGTTCAATTGTTCCAATTCAAAGATTTTTTAATCATGTTGAACCGCAGGGGAGGTAAATGTAATTAGTTGCAATCAGTATTACCGGTGAGAGATGATGTTTCCAGCCAAGTCTAATAACAGTGTAACAGTAACGCTGGTCAGTATCTGTGTGCAAAATGCAAAAATAAAGTATTCTCCCTGCATGCACACACTAACATTCATTTTACCTGCCCTGCAATTCAACGTGGTTTTACCCACTATTGAAAAATCTTTCGATTGGATACAATTTATCTTACCGTGTGTACATAGCTTTACACTGGTCAGTATCTGTGTGCAAAATGCAAAAATAAAGTATTCTCCCTGCATTCAAACTCTAACAGTTTACCTTCAATTCAATTCAACATGGTTTTGCCAACTCTTGACTAAAGCTGGTTGATTGGAACAATTTATTCCATAGTGGATTCAGAGTGGCGCCTCTCTGGTGAATATAGGCTTGGATGTGGTTGGTATACAGATGTGAAGATACCAAATGAGTTGTTGATGTAGTTATATCCAATGTAGTTGTTGGTGAAGTTATATCCTCCAGTGGTGTGATTGAGATAGTCGGCCAGGGAGACAAAAAAGTTACAAGAACAAGATCATAGGGTGGTTCTGCAGTATAGCATTGTTACTTGCCAGTGTATGTACTCAACCTTTGAAAGTCTTGTTCAGTTGCGTTGTGGTTATGTTCAGTGGGGTTCTCTCCCCTCAGCTGCACATGCCACGCTCTGGTCCTCGTGATGGTGTTGTCCCCAATGTGCTCATCTCTCCTCGGTTCCTGTCGTTCTCTCAGTGTGGCTGGGCTTGGTCTACAATTCAGGTGCTCCTGGGTCCTTCTTGGGGAGTTGTCACCTTAGGTGGTCCACACAAGGACTGTGTGGTTTAAATAGGTATCTCCCTCCTAAACTGAAGGGGGTGGTGTGGGCGGATCGGAGGTCGGCTGGTTTGTGGCCGCCTCCCTGATTGGTTCGAAGGTGGATGAGACCGGTGATTGGAGACAGCTGCACATATGTTCATGGCTACATCTCTGATTGGTTGAAAGGTGGATAAGTCCGGTGATTGGAGACAGCCTGACACCTCTCGCCACTTGACTCTCTCCTATCTCATACCCTAACAACATCAAGATAACAATACATACCACACCTCTCTCCTTCCCTTATTACCATTACCCTGTAACTACCATTTTTTTTAAGGAATTGGAAGCCGCCAAGCTCTGTACGATGATTGTATGGAAAAAAAACATTGCAAATTGGTACTACTTTATGGCAGGATTATTGCATGTGCCCATACACTGAACAATTTTTTACCTAAAAAACTATTTAAATTTGTGCATGTGACAAGATAAAAAAAATCGCTTGACAACCATTTTTGAACGATATCGGCTGGTCGTTTGAAAACATTGTTCCCATACACTGAACGATTTGCCCAGAAATTGAAGGATCTTTTAAAAATTGTTTGATTGGAACGATTTATCATATAGTGTATGGCCAGCTTACAGCTAGGCACAAGGTAATATAAATTGTTCCAATTGAAAGATCTTTCAAACATGCGATTTTGTTTGAAAGATATTTCCATTTATATGATCGATCTTTTCAACCAATCGGCAGATATTGTTCAAAAGTCGTCAGCAAACGATATTTTTGATCCTTTGTTCTGCAGAAACTGAAATCGTTTTTTAGGTAAAAAATCGTTCCATGTGTACCCACTTGCAATAATTCTGCCATTAAGGACCACTTTAGAAGCATAAACCAAACGATAAAAAAAAATCGTATGAAAGTCCTAATCTTCAGCTTATGCATATGTGTAAGGGACCCTATGTATCAATCTCCTTTAGAATGTAAATGGTAATTTTATTGTGACAATTTATTAATGACTGTGAACATTGTAAAATACAGTATATAGTAGTATATATATATATATATATATATATATATATATATTTGTATATGTCAGGCACATTCCCGCAATTCACGAGAGGCATCCCAAGATTTAATTCAACAATCTATAAAGCAAAAGGTTGGATTTCCAGCCACTTCAATTCTGCTTGATTTTTGGTCTTCACAATTGGCGCCAGGACTTGTTATTCTGCTACTGCAATATATGAAGGAACTTAATCATCCAACGATAGCTGTGCTGTATTGCAACTATCTGTGATCATTATATTTGTCAACTTTGTAGGTGTTGTGTTAAGGACTGGAGACACTTTGTCTTGTCTGCAGGCCTATGTCCTATCGAGTTGTTTAGCAGCTCCCAATAGTCACCCAGGTGAACAAATTTAGTTACTATCAGGAAGCAAATTCACTGAATTAGATTTAGATGAGAGATAGAGAAAATATATTTCTTAATATTATACACACACACATATATATATAAATTTTTTTTTTCAAAGATTTAAAGTAGTAATAAATAAAAAGTATTGATTCCCCTGTTCCAGTTTGTACATTTCCCTTATAGTATCATTACTTGTGTATTTTATTGAACTATTAATATATTCATAATATGATCCCCAGCACTCATGCCATTAGCCAGTGACTAACTATGCTACTTCTTATTTAAAATAAAATGGCAGAAATGTAAGTCGCATAAACTTTAGTTTAGTACAGAAAGGTTATCCCCGGGTAATTCCTGACCTTCAGTCTGAAGGTGTATGGTGTAAAAGTCAGGTCATCACATAGACTCCAAGGGGGGAATTTACTAAAGGTTGATTTGGTCATCACACCTCAGTGGCCAATCGACCCTTTGTTCAAAATCAACAAAACAAATCGAGTAAAATCAAGGACGATTTGAAGTTAACACACCAAAAGATGAATAGTAAATACACCAGGTGGGGAATTTATTAAAGTCAATTTGGTGAGCGATTCAACTTGAGTGAAAACAAGATGTTTTGAAATAGCTTTGGTGTGATGTGATTTTTACTATTCATCNTTTTGGTGTATCGATTTCAAATTGTCCTCGATTTCACTCAATTAGTTTTATCGATTTTGAAGCATTTCGCAACGATTTTATATCATCTTACAGTTGAGATGTATGCAAATTAGGGTGACTTGTTTACAATTCGCTAGAGGTGAATTTTTTTTTCAAAAACATTTTTCAACTTTATAATGTTTGTGTGTATTTGAAATTTAGTGTTGTTTTTGTTTTTTAATGTTTTTTTGTAAAGATATTTTATTGGCTTTTCCATAAGGACACGAGGAACTAATAGATTTGGGCCATTTCACCAAAACAAATCGACAGTAAGTAAATCTGAAAATGACCAAATCAAGCACAAAATAGAATAGATTATGCAAGATGACCAAATCAATGTTTAGTAAATTCCCCCCAAATGGCATCGCTTTCCCTCACCAAATCAACCTTTAGTAAATTCCCCATCAAATCTTTATTTAGCAATCAAAATAAATCTTGTAAATAAACACCTTGTCTGTTCAGCTCTAACACAGGTCACTCCAGACTATCAGTAAATAAAACATACCTCTTTTTAGCATAGCTACTTACAGCAGAATTCAGGTGTTCTCCCACATATAAACCCACTGGTCATTTCCCTCAAAGGTGAGAGACCATGAATTCTCAGTCTAGCAGCCTTTTGTATACAGCTGATAGGAGTCAGCCCCAATCATTCTGGCCCTCATACATGGAGCCCCTCACTTTCTCTCCATATATATCTCAGTTACTCTTACCATCTTTTGATAATGCTGGACATCCAACTCAGAGTTGCCGACTTTTTAATTCTTCTACCAGGAGAAACAAAAAAGACAGCACCATGGAGGTGGGAAATAGTGTGTGATTTATGCAAATCATGTCCTTTAAACAATATATCTTTAGTTTACTATGAATGGGTGGGGCTTGAAGTAATAAACCTCACTCATTCATCATGCCCATTAGGGCTTACATTAAAAATCATTGCCTCAGCCTAGGTCCTGGAAGATTTGCTGACTCTTCCGGGATACAAGGAGAAGTACCAGAAATCCAGGAGATTCCGGGAGAGACAGCAACCCTGAGCTAACTGGATAGTATTTCCCAATACAAAACCATTATTCACCCTGAGACACAAACACACATGTGAGACACCTGGGAGAAATATACCTCAATTCACATACTAAACCAATGCCTTTGTCACAAAGTTATTCTAAAATAAGGTCATACTGTGCCATATAGATTTAAAATTTATTACACAAAGGATGTTACCTGTGGTAGGTATCAGTGTTTTGCACTAATGATCTAATTCATTTGTCTCATTGACTACGTAGCTCCATTCCTTCCTTCCCAAAAAGATAATTGGTCATAGTCTTGTGGTTAGTACATATGTATTGTGGATAGCACATATGTAAAGCCATTGGGCATACTTCCATTCTACATCATGCTCTGAGTTCCTGGTTGTCAATATCTGACATTGCTTCTGACCCATTGCATAGCATGGCATTGAGTTTGGTACGTCTTATGATTCAGATGAGTAATTTGTTTTCTACATACCTATATATATATCACTGCATTTCATGATAAAGCTTACTGTGCTTTGACCAATACAAATCACTTTGGTGTCAAACGCTCAGTAAGAAATCAGTGACTACTGAGCACTGTAGAAGCTGCACTCCTTGCACCCCTGGTACTTGAGTTATCTGTCCCATATAACTTTCAGCCAGATAACTTGCTTACATAAAATATAAAAACAATAAAGTATTTCCTCTCCAACATTAAGGGAGTGTGTTCTACAGAGAAAGGAAATGGGTAGATCTGTAACAAAGGAAAATAAACATAGTCCTCTGAGTGTTCATTTGTCACACTAACTTACACTTTGGAATATCTTAATGTAAGCACAGCACATTTCCCAAAGATCTACTGACTATTAAAAAGAAGAAAACCAGTCATTGAATCAGTAATGCAGACATACTTACACAAAATGATGGTTACTAATATATACATAAATAAGTAGGAGCTAGTAATACAGTAGTAATGGACACAGAAATAAAGAAAAAATGCCACAGTACACTGCTTATTAACCAGTTTCTAACGTGCCATTTTATCTGTAAAATAAAAAGCAAAATTATTACGCATGTTTGCAAATATATGATAAATTATCTGCTATAGGTAGTCCCATTGCAATATTGGTTTATTTATTAAGGAACTAGTCCAGAAAGATCAGGATAAGGTGAAGTCCAAAAAACGGATTAGATACAATATGAGTAGAAGAAACAGCAAAAAAAGAAACAGTGAAATCCTTGAATAAAAATAAAGAAATAGTTATCAAACCTTCAGATAAAGTAGAAGGCATAGTGGATATGGATAGAAAACAGTATGAAGATGAATGTTACAGACAAGAGATGACACTACTTATAACCAATTAAAATTAAACCCCTCCAAGACAATTTAGAATTAGATAGAATTAATTGAGAAATATAGTAATGAAAGAACCCTCCAGGGTGTTCATTTGTTGCAGGAGTGAAATCTAGCACCTCCAATCTGTCTAAAATGTTGGAATTCTACCTCCACACACTGATGGAACAAATCAAATTTTATCTAAAAGAGACACACAATAAGAAGATTGGAAGAAGTGGATTGGGGAGACTCATTTGGTAACTGTATACTGTATACTCTGTATACTCATTTTATACAATCATTGAGCACAGGAAAGGATTGGAAGCCATTTCATAGATGCTAGCATAATCAGAGCTCATAAAATAAAATAAAAAAGTTCACTGAAGAAGGTATCAAGTTTATTTTAGAAAACAATTTCTTCTACTTCAGGGAGGAGTGTTATTAACCAAAAACAGGGACTGCCATGGGGAAAATTTGGCCCATGTCACACAAATATATTTTTGGATTGGATTTGGATTTTTGTTCATCAGTATTTTTTTTTTGAGTCGTGATAGGGACACTCTGGAAGATTATTGTACCTAAATAGTAATGATTGCAATATTACATTTTAATGACAGTCAGAATAAAGTAGTGACCATCATCCAAAATGGCTCGAATCAGTCCTGTACAGCTGTTACAGTAGTTACCGAAGACAGGGCACGGAGTCTAATCAGGGCCTGGTTTTCTGCTGGAGCCCCTAATGGTGGGGACAGACTGGTTGCAGCTGGCACCCAACAGGTCGTGGCCCCTGGCCCCAGTAAACACACTGTACTAATATGTAGGTAGAAAAGGAGGTACTGGTAGATAGCAGGTAAATATAGAGAAGCACAAAGGGTTAACCCAGGTGAGGTTGGATGGAAGATGACCAGGAAACAAGTCAAACAGGAGAGCAGGAGATGAGGAGTAGATCAAGGGTTAAACCACAGACAAATACACACTCTAGACAAACAGGTGAGTGAGAGCAGAAGAGTGGACAAAGGGTTAAACAACTGAGCAGGCAGAAAAGGGAGAAGGCTGCTGAACACACTCTGTGGACATAGGTGAGCAGGAGCAGAGGAGTGGACAAAGGGTTAAACCCCTGACACAGCAGACAAGGGAAGAGGCTGCCAAACACACTCATACAACACACACCCAAACAACAAGGAAAGAACAACAGAGGGGAACCCAGGCTAGGAGGAGTAGAAGAGGAGACCAGGAAGCAGCCAAAAGGTACAAGGNGACAGGAGACAAACTAACAGCAACAGACTGTAAGTCCAAGAGAGCAGGAATGCTGAACAGAACAAGCTGACAGACGCTATAACCGGCAATCAGCTGCAGACCTGCCCTGCTAGATAAAGGAGCTGCTGTTCACTGATTGGACAGCAGTTCCCTGCACGGACAGCCCCCTTGGTAGCCAGGCAACAGGATATAGGAGAGGGAAAGCTGCGGCGCGCGCTGATGATGTCATCGCTGCAACTGAATGGACTCGCAACGCTGGAGGAGGACTGTGAGCCCCGGTAAGTGTTACAACAGCCAGTTTATAAGAGTCATGTAAATCTACCCAGGAAATTTTATTAACAGGAAAAGAAACAGAAGGGGCAATTTTTTGTGAAAGGATATGAGGGTAAAGCTCTGAATAAAGCGGTAAAACAAAAATCTGATTAATCTCATTAAGTATAAGAAGTTAGATGAAGAGAGAGGGGTTCTGTTTATCTCCAAATATAGAACTATAACAAAAAGAAAATTATTAAAAAGCACTGGAAACTGTTGCTAAATGAGTTGAAGAGGTACCTAAAGAGAAATCCTATGTTTGTGTATGAAAAAAAAAAAAGAAATTAAGGGATAAACTTGTGAGCAGCATGGGAAAAAAGTAGAAGGACTATCCACAATGAAGATAAAAGCTTTTACAGATGTGAGGACTGCAGTATGTGCACCACAGTTAAAAGTGAAGAAAGAATAATTCAGGAGTTCCACATAAAAGGTTACAGTAAGAGCGAGAAATTACAGAATTTGTAACAGGCAATATTCAGAATTGCATTTATATGATTAAATGCAATTGTTCACTCAAATATGTAGGTAGAACTACAAGGAAACTAAAATAGAGGTGGGGGTACCCCTTTTTGTATCCAAGCTTATGAGGGCTTTATGCTGGTTTAAAGGTAGAATTACCACATCGGTGTACCACCACTACAGAAAGTAAGATGTATGCTCAATGGCAGGGACCTTATGAGATAAGGGATGGGACCAGTCAGTTACAAGGTTCAACAGGTACAAATCTACCATGTGAACTTATTAAAACCTTGGAAGGAAAGTGACAGTCAGCTCTTTTAGTAGCAAAAATTATACCCATTGAAGTTACACTTAAACCTGAGCAGACACAGGAAACTGTGAATATGGTAGGGGAGTTCCAAGATGTGTATTCTGGTCATATTGGAGGGTCAGCCAGGGTTGCCATGTATAGATGTTGATAGGAGATCCATAAGAGTGTGAGGCGGTTCAACTATTTGTGAAGTAGTGAGGCACAGAGAAATGTGTACCTCCAGTCCAGAAGGAGGAACCAAGCCCAGCAGTGTAGATGGGAGGAGCATAGTCCCCGCTGACAGAGGAGAGGTAACCTTAGACCCTGCACCAAGAGGGCAATGACTTGTCAAGCACAGCACATGGCAAGGTATTCAAAATGAGAGTCTGAAGCAAATGTTAATCTCCAACCGGGAGTATAATTCGACCGACAAAGATTTTCCTTCCCCATAACAGTTAGGATTCCAATCGCTGACTTTGACTGTCCCTTGCTATCCCTTACCCTGTACAGTACCTCAGGAAGTGTCAAGTTATGCCCCAGTCCTATGTCTCGACTGTGGACTGAAACCATGCTATAGGTCTATAGGGTGTGTGAGAACTCGATCTAATGCACCATACCATTATCCATTATGGTATGGTTTAAGTGATTGTCATTAAAATTACAAGAGGTGGGGTTGTTCAATCCAAAAATGGAACTAGCATGGGTTGGCGCTGTGTGGGAGATATAGTGACAAGGGTAACTATAGCCACCAAGTATGTGTAAAAGTACCACCTCCGAGTTGGGTTTGTCATACTACCATCAAAGTGAAAATCAACTCATGGTTAATTGGGCATGTTGACAACTTTTCTGGGTGACTTCCCTTTGTGTTCCCTGAAACTTTTATTTTAGTTTGCATGTGATCCACTATCCTATGAATAATCACAACAATATGTTGCCACCATGATTGTTCTCAACAAGAAGTAGATTTAGAAAAAAAAAATGTTCTTGATGAATTGCAGGAAGAGGATAAATCCCAGAGGCCTAGGTTTCGGTAAATATTGTAGATATAATCTTGGCAGTATATAAATATATTGTAAATTCCTTTTCAGCAATAGAAAAAAATGTGTTTGTCATATGGATTCTGAATCATTTTTTCTTTTAGCTATTAAAGGTAACTTTTGAAATAATGTATTGCCTCCTTTTATAGGGAAATAATCTGAGCACAAATAAAGGTTGGTAACATTATACCACACATAGTATGTCATTTTATACATAAAAAGTCAGGTTTTATACGCTTGTAGTCAAGTTGTACATATTTGTTCTTGTAGTCACAATTTGAATAAACAGAGTGCAAAGTTAATCAACAACAGAACATGCTTTACCTACAATGTGACAATAGCATATTAAATACACTTTATTTTTACTGGTGCTCTTTCATACAGATATGAGTCTGCTTAGATGATCCTAATGCATTCTGAAACATATGTGGTGAATATTTGCTGAAAAAACAATGAAAAAGCAAGTCTTGGGCTCTTCATAAGGCATGCAAATCCTGAAGGAAAAAAAGTTTAGACTTTGGGGTGGCAAGAGCTAAAAGATCACTATTACCCCGTTCAGATTGCCAGAAAAAGCCGCCGTTTGAAGGCAATCTGATCTGTTTTAAAAACGACGGCTCAGGATCGGCGGCTTCCAGAGCCGGCGAAAAAGAATGTTTTTCGACGGCTCGCCGGCTCCCTTTCAGCAATCTGAACGCGTCTGGAGCCGGCCTGCCGGCTCCAGCGCGTATGAGGGGAGGTGATTGGCCTAAAAACACGTGATAATTACGATCACAGTCTTTTTAGGTGACCTCCCCTTCTCACAGCACGCCGGCACAATAATTACATCAAAATGTAACAACTAACATATACCACGTTCAAAGCCGCAGGCATATCCGCGGTGTAGAGCCGGCGTAGCATCGTGCAAGTCCCGTTCAGACTTGCACGATGCTACGCCGGCTCTACACCGCGGATATGCCTGCGGCTTTGAACGTGGTATATGTTAGTTGTTACATTTTGATGTAATTATTGTGCAAAGTTTCAATTGATTCATGATTTAATTTGGAATCAACAAGGCATATTGGGCTCTATTAATAAAATGCTGTACCAGCCTGGCAGCATAGTTTCGAATATATGCAGACTTCATCTCAGCCGTCCTCGGCAGACNGCTGTATTTGTTCCTGCTGGACCACCAATGAATTATGGGCACAAATTATATATATACATATATACATTTATAGGCATGTCAGCATAAACATCCAGGCAGGGGAGGGACTAAACTGTTTACCACTGATCTTTTGTTGACAGACCTGGAATAAATTCTGAACTTAAGTGGACATGAATATGGAGAAAGCATTTAATCAGCTCAGCATTATTATTTGTACATGGTTGCTCTGTCTGACAATATTTGACTGCATATATGGTGTACCTGTTTTCTCAATAATCTAGAAAAACAGAAGACATATTCATAATCAGCACCACACTCACCCCAAAATCACTCTTTTAAGATTGGCAATAAAATAAGTGTTGACCAATATTTTTATCAGTTTGGAATTTAAGCGTACTGAACATTTTACATATTTAAATATAAACATTCACAAGAACATATAGATTTTGTTCTGTGCTTGTGCATTTTATTTTTAAATATGTCAAATCAGCTGTGTAAAAGATAGATAGATAGATAGATAGATAGATAGATAGATAGATAGATAGATAGATAGTCTGGATCAGCCCTTTTTTATTAATTAAAGTGATTAATATTGGTCAGCTGTGTGGCATATAGGCATTGTAATAGACAGAGCACCTGAAGCATTGTCCCCTAAATGGCAAAATGATGCATTTACTATGGATAGACAGGGTATAACCAAGCCCCTCCCATTCTTTGCAACAAATATAATTCACTGCCTTCACCCATGGCTGAATATTTTTTATGATTATCCCAGGATACTTACATTTATGAATCTTACGGAAATTCCTAGGAGAGTCAGCAACACTGATATATGTGTATATTATGCAACAATGGAAAAAAACATGCAAATGCACCCACATTCTACTATTTAAAGGTTTTTAACTAGGATTTTTTTCCACTTACAAATAAATTGAAACAACCATACACTATAGTTTGTATAAAACAGATATTGTTTCCATAGTTACAGAAATGTGTCACTGCCACGAAAGACAATAACTCAAGGATATGGGATAGAAATTGAAAACTGCTGCTACTATAACATTATCTCTGGCTATCAGAGCTGAATTTATTCTTAGGTCTGTAAAGAAAGTGTCAGAATTTTGCAGTACATTTCCCAGTATTCAGGAGTAGATACAATGGTCTAATACAAAGATGTTATTAGTAAAACTAGCTCTTGTTTTGGGCAAAAGTCATTTTTTTTTATTGTACTACAGATTGTATTAATAATTATTTTTACATCATATAGAAGATCTTATAGAAGATCCTGTTATCCTGTGCAAAAAGTAATTATGAATTTGCCATTCCACATGTGCCACTTGCTGTGAGAGAGAGAAGAGAGGCCATGGGTTAGGTGTGCTACCTGGTTGATCCTGACAATTAGTAAATGTTTGTCTCAAAGATTGACCAATGCACATATCAGTACATGCATAGTACAGTGAAACTGAGAATGGCTCTTTAAATCATTATAGCAGTTTATGGTTTTTCTGCGATAAACTAGGGCTCTTAGAGCTGTGTTTTGTCATGCATATTTATAGCCATTCAGGGGCGGAACTCCCGGAGGCAGCGAAGACATTTGCCCCAAAGGGGCGCCCGGCCAGCCAGCAGTTATAGGGTGAAACAGTACAGAAACAGTAGTGAAACAGGACAGGAGCTGTATCTCCCGAAGCAGAGTGCCGTACAAGCTAAACTCTGGGCTGCTGAAAGACGGTGCTCAGGGCTCACTGCTCACAACATCTCAGATGTGCAGTTAACTTGATTTGTGAAATAGAGCTTGTCAGTACATGCCGCCCATACGCTTACATTGGAAAACTAAGGAGTGCTATANCCCCCCGAACCCCAAAACCGATCTGGCTGAAATTTGTCATGTTGACCAATCCTGGGTTGCTGTCCATGCCCCCCAAAAGGCATCTCTGGGAGTTGCTTGGTTTTCGAGTTATAGCGTGAAACAGGACAGGAGCTGTATCTCCCAAAGCAGAATGCCGTACAAGCTAAAAGACGGCGTTCAGGGATCACTGCTCACAACATCTCAGATGTGCAGATCAATTGATTTGTGAAATAGAGCTTGTCAGTACATAAAGGGGGGGCAACAAATTTATCTTGCCTCCGGGCAAGTGCAAGTTACGCCACTGTAGCCATTAATGTTGTACATGCTTGTGGAAAACATCCATTTTATTGAAGCCTGGATTTGGTTCATAGTAGTTAGAAAGCCACAAATAAAAAAAGAATTATGATTTTGAAGCAATTTTTCTTGCACATGGCCATCACATTTCTTTATTTAAATCAGTTATAATAGCAAAGCATATAGTTACGGCTGCTTTCTTCTGTAAACTTGTTTTAACCTGTTCAGTCCTACACTTAAATGGATCCATCCATATGCACAGTTTCACACGTTGTTCAAGTCTGTGCTGCATACGTAAGCAGTATCACAAATATTTAATACAAACTAAAAATATAGAGTTTTGTTATGGTTTAAGTATGCAGGCTTCATTTATGTGGATAGTTTATTCCCCAGTGACTGGAGCCAAGCTATTTCTTTGGGAAGAAATGTTATACAAGTTTAACATTCTGGCATCTGTCTATAAGAATGATACACAAGAGGTGATTTAAACATCTGTTAAAGTTAATATAATCATGAGAGGTTTGCAACACACAAATGGAATTACCCAATGATCCCAAAAAATGTAAAAAAGAGTGGGGAAATTTATTAAGCTTCGAGTATCTAACATGCCGCAGCTTGTCAATTTGTTTTGGCGAATTTCAAATTGTTTTTCTAATTCACTATCTGTCAATTTTTATGCTGATTTCAACTCACCCTTTCAACCTTGGTTGAGTTTTTCAGCATGTAACTCAGCACCATTTTTGAATACTGATCCCATCTCCAAAACCCAGCAAAGTCACACATTATATAACAAGCGTGCGTTTTTATGAGTTGGGGTGAGAGGAGAGTTTTTGTGGGTTAGAATTTGTTCAATTAATGAGAGTTCTTAGCAACAGTTGACTGGTGAGTGTTTGTATATTTTGGGCAAATTTTTTACATTTTTTCTACATGTGTGTGTATTAATGTTTGTAAATGTTTGTCTGTGTTTTTTTTCTCCACTTTTTAAAAGAGAAAAGTGGTGTTCCCCACTTCCCCATAAAGTCACACAGAGATTAAGTGGTGAAAGGTTTCTCCGACATGAAACTGAGACTTAAAGCCGGCATGCTGGACAGGGGATCCAACATAGCTTGCACCAAGTACACGGAACAGGGGTCTTCTGCCTCGTGAGATTCTTGTGAGGCTTCATGATTCTGATCTTCTTAAGGAGGATGGTGAATGTTTTTAATAGTTTTTTTGTGTCTCTATATCCTTGAAGTCTTGGCGGACTAGCGGGCCTGTCAAACTGTGCTACTCATCTCTGCACCATGTTTCTGGTCTTGATCACTGGGCAGGGTCTTTGAATGTGGACGTTGTTGCTCTGCAGGGCTTGGATGTGGTCTCAGGGGCCTGTTACAGTGTGATGGTGTTTATGGTAGTCATAAGAAACACCTCTGTTAGTTGTGAAATGCTTTATTAATTAATTCAATAACATTGGTGTGGCTCAATGTCTCTATTATACCCCATTTCCACCAACATAAAACCCAGATTTNTGTACATGAGTGCACATAGACAGAGGCGGTCCTAGGCATAGGCTGTATAGGCGGCCTTAGGTCACGTGTATTAACACGAGCACGCTGCTGAGGTGTCAGCAGCACGCAGTGCTCAGTGACGGGCCGCGATTCTCTGCGCGCCACGGAGCCTTCTTCCTCCGCCTCCCATCCCCACTGTAAGCTGCATCACCGCTGTCTCAGCCTGCCACTGGTCTGTTCCCAAAAGTTTATAATCAATATATATATATATATATATATATATATATATATATAGAGAGAGAGAGAGAGAGAGAGAGAGAGAGAGAGAGAGAGAGAGACAGAAAGACCACCACCAGCTCACCATTGATGAGAGGAGGACTACTGATCTGTGAGTGGAACAATAGGAAACAAGTGAGCAGACCACACAAGAAGTTCACTTGTGAGTGCAATCTAATTGTATCATATACATACTGGTGTTTACCTACTTCACCATATATCTAATTCTGCTGTTTTTTTCATACTTTATCCACCATCACTGACTCATATTGAAGAAAAGTTTTCAAATGAACTGATGTTAGGAATTATATCATTGAACTCATTGAGCTATAATCACTTTATTTCTATTTATGATTACACTTTAAAATAATTTTAATTATTATAACGTATAATGTTTTATTAACTTAAATAAAAGTGCCTCTTCATGGCCTAAACATAACTTTCCCCTTCTCCAATCCTTCCCCTCCCAGCAGTCTAAGCTTCTCTTTGTACAAACTGTTCCCTCCCCGCAGCTTAACACTAACCTCTCTAAGTCTAAACCTAAACTTCCCCCGCTCCATCCTTTTTCTGTAGCCTAATGCCTATTATAGTGAAATTAGGTTAAGGGTTGGGGAAAAGCTTTTGACACCAGGGACCCGATTCATACGATTTATGGTAGTAGCTAAAAAACGCACAACAATTATTCTATGCAGCTAATTCTATGTTGCGTTTTTTCACCGCGTGCGCCATTGTGTGAATCGCACACCACTGCGCCATAATGTCCGACTTTTCATCTTGTGCATCAATGTGGATTGCTACTTAACCAATTAAAATGATTCAATGCTCTTCAATGTGTAATGATTTTGGCTAACCTTTATGCTCTTCTAACCACTAGCTTTGTTGTGTTCCTCCAGAGATTTTAAAGTGTTCTATGTTTTTTTTTAGTAAGTGTCCAGTATGTGTGAATACTCAATGCATGTCATGACCACTTACTTTCATGTGCCTGTCGACGCAGTCTTCGCCTAATTCGGAGCAGTATCTGTGGGCTTCTGCGTTTTAGATCCAACAACCTCCGGCGAATTTGTTCCCTGCTCCTCCTGGAGCCACAATGGTCACGAAGNGCACGTTTCACACAACGGTAAACATGCCTTTTTGCGCGGTGTGTCACAAATTCACGATTAAAATCAGGGTCATTATCAAGCACCCTCACCATGGTCACCAACTCCTCGTGGGTGAATGCAGCTGACTTCGCCATTTTTCTAAATGAATGGTTTCACTTTGGTCACTGTACTGTTTTGTGATTGGATATCATGATTACAAAATGTCATCTCCCCGCGTGAAACTACTTCCATTTTCCTCGCGCAGGGTTACACTGGTCCCATGATTTTATTAAAACACTATAATCAAAGTTGCAAAACAACACTATTAAAATTGCAAGAGTCATGCATTATGTTTGTTATTTTTGACGATGTTAAACTATGATAATCCTATTTATTGTTAGTATTTTTTTAAGTTAGCATTGTCACAATATACCCCCATGTCAGTTAGTGTGCATTATCAGTATGTGTACGTTATTTGTACACAAGCATGCCTGTGCGATAATAGCAGCACCACCGCTACGTAACAGAAGGCCAAATTTCACCTACGATGTGGTTCAAACCATGGTTAATGGACTTATGGAAGGAATATTTCATAGTCAAGGAGGTGCATCAATGCTCCAACGAAACAGGGTATGGTTGAACATTCGTTCACGAATAAACGCAGTGGCACCCATACAAAGAAGCATGTACAATATTAAGAAGAGGTCAGATGTTATTTATTTATTTATTTTTTAACCACAATTTTCTTTACTTCTCACTTTACTCTACTCTTTATTTTAATATTTTTGAGAATCTAACTGTCACACAGTTTAAACATTTTGAATAATTTTTAATTGTAACTTAATAAAATAGTTTTTATACAATTTTTGATGTGGTGCACTCCCATAAGTACCTGACCCTTTTTTTTCTTTCTTTTTTGGTTAAAGATGTTATTTATTGCAACAGGTAATGACTTGTATATTCTTGTGTAATGTACTTGTTTTGGCCCTGCTTTCAAGAGTAATGGTAAATATTGTGACCATTATTTGCAAAAAGTTTCCAGTTCATTTTAACATTGTGTGCTAAGGTTTTTGTTTTTTAAAAACAACAATATGTTTTTAATGTTTGATTTAATTTTTAACACTCATTTTGAAATAAATATTGATTACACTTCTCACAACTCATAGGTGGCAGGACTTTCGTCGCCNTCTTAAAGAAAAAATACGTCTACGATATGAGTTTAGCAGGAATCAGCCCGATGCGACACTCCCTCTGACACTGCAATTGTCCGATCTGGAGACCCTGGCGCTTCCATCAGTGATGAATGCAGAGGTTTTGGGAGTTAGTGACCAGGACTCCTTCAGTGGAGCTCCTCCACGCCTATTTCCCACTACGCCTGCTGGTAAGTGTCCTGTTTTAAAAATGTTTAATAGTGTTGCCGAAACACAGGCAAACACCTCATCCACAATCACATCGCCACACCAACAGCCACACACACCATCACAACCGTCTCAACGTCCATCTTCAGACTCATCAGTCATTTCAGACAATAGTGTAACCCTGCTGGTCCCACACCTGTCCCAACACATTATACAAACACCACTTGAAATTACACGACCACAACCATTGTATCCTGCATACTCCCAACAAGGCGTGTACCCACATTTTCAGACACAATCTATGTTCACACAATATGCACAACAACAATACCTGCATCATTATCAAACATACCAACAACATTCAGGACAACCCCTACAAACTAATATTGATACTCAATTTGTCCCAAACCCTCCTGACCAGACAATGTCACCCTCAACAGCCTGATTATCCTTACAGTGGTCACCAATAAGGCATGTTTGTAAGAAACAAATAAATCAACTTAAATGCACAAAATAAGTGGCTCCTACTGTCTTATTGAAATGTTATACTTGATGGTGTGTTACCCAACTTACCTGAAAAATAATTAGTGACAACATTGAGAATGAAAGAGCGATGTTCTTCTTCGTGCGACAAACCACCATCTTCAGCCAGGTCAGGTGTTTCATGTACCAAATCCTTCTCATCCCAAGGCACACCATGACGGATAGCAATGTTATGGAAAATAGCACATAACATGATCAGGTCACATACAACATCGCAGCATACATTAGTGCTCCACCAGATCGGTCCAGACACCTCCACCTACCCTTCCAAAGGCCTATAGCTCTTTCGACAACCGATCTGGTGGAGGTATGTGCCGCATTGTATGCAACCTGTGCCTCCGTCTCTGGCTGTGCAAAGGGAGTAAGGAGAAAGGGCTGAAGTGGATATGCCCGGTCTCCTATAAAGAGTAAAACTAATTTTTACTATACTCGGCACAAAACACATGCTTTATAACAAAAAAATAATAAATTATTAAGATATGCTGATGTGTGTTACGCAGTTAGAAGACATGATAGTATTACATGTTTTTGGACCGAAATAACAATTTAAAAAGTAATAAATGCTAACAATATGACAAACAATTGCAAAGTCACACATACCTAAGAGCAAGGCATCATTGTTACATTGTGCAACTCTCCGAGTTAATATTTGCCACAAGGTGCATGACCTCAATACATAGGAATCATGAGCTGACCCTGGGTATTTAGGAACTACACCAAGGAATTGGAGGGAATGGTCGCAAACTACCAAAGCATTTATGGAATCAAACCCTTTCCTATTTCGGAATATATGCTTGTTGTTGCCACACGCAACCAGCGGTATATGCGTCCTATCCACGACACCTATCACATGTGGAAAGCCAGCAATGATGAAAAAAGCTTGCTTTCGCAGCACAAGGGCCTCCTAATTCATAGGCATTTGAATAAATTTGGTGAGCTGCCTTAGGAATGCCCTCGATACCACCTTCAGTACACGACAAAAGGAGGCCTGGGACATACCCGCAGCAGCCCCCATATGCGTCTGGAAGGTCCCAGACGCACATAATTGTAACACAGCTAACATTTTAGTAAGCGGTGGCATTGCTGTAGGGATGCTAACATGTGACCCTAGCTCACTATGCACAAGCTGCAAAGTGTGATATGATTATGAGATGAGGTGGCAAACGCCTGCGCACCTCAGTGTCACACATCCCAAAGAGAGTCACACGTGTCCGATAGATTCGTCACCGAGCAGCTCTCCGTCTCTGTGTGGCTTGGGAGGCAGATGGGCCAGGGACAGCATCTACAGCCCCCAGTTCAGCCTCGGGTAACAATAACATAATCTGTAAATAAGTTATATGTAAATCAGACTGCTAAGCATCTCTTGCACACACATTGTCATAAACACAATACAACATTTATCACATGTTACTCACTATTGCAGGATCCATGTTTTTTCACCACCTTCAAATATGGAAGACTACCAAGAGAAGTCAAACATAAGCAGAAACGTTAACAATGCTACAACATTTGCATGGCACTACAGTATAATGTAGTGGATGCACGTGGCCAAAATATTTGTTAGTAATTGTTACACTTTACCAAATTGACCATGTAAGCATGTTTGATTTTAAAATAAATGCCAGCATACACATGCATGCTACATTTTGTTTGTATTTACAAGCTGAAAAACGCAACAATTATTTACATTCCTTACTACTTTCTAGACAATGCACAGCCTCGAAAGTCCTATGTTGCTTTGAAACATGTCCATTTAGGATGCGTTTTTAAATGCACTGGGCCCAGGAAGGTGGTGTAGCAGGTGGTTGCACTTTAACTTATGAGCTCTACGGTCGACTTGCACCATGGTCCTAGGTGGCACAGGGAAAAAAACGCATTGCCATAATTAGAATTAGGCGCTGTGTGATACATGTGCGTGTAAACGCCCTCTTTATGGATTAGCATGCCTAAACACACCCATAAGTCACTCGATGTAAAGACGGAAGCGGTGTTAGTCGGATGCTGTGATTACGGCTAATTTGCACACGTTTTTATTTAAGCCGCCCATGCGCAGTGCTGAATATCGCAAGCCATGCGGTTAAAAAAAAGATGCAAACCGTGAATCAGGTCCCAGGTGGAGAATTGTGTCAGAGGATCTGCTTCCTTAAGCTGGCCATACACTATGCATTAAATTGTTCCAATTGACCAGCTTTAGTCAAAAGTGGGCAAAACTATGTTGAATTGCAGGGGAGGTACTTTTAATTAGTTGCAATCAGTATCACAGGTGAGGGATGATGTTTCCTGGCACAAGTCTAATAACAGTGTAACAGTAACACTGGTCAGTATCTGTGTGCAAAATGCAAAAATAAAGTATTATCCCTGCATGCAAACAATAACATTCATGTTATCCTCAACTGCAATTCAACCTGGTTTTACCCACTCTTGACTAAAGCTGGTTGATTGGAACAATGTTTGCATAGTGTATGGCCAACTTTACTTTTAGATTCTTTGGGGTTAGGTTTCCAGGTGGCCAATTTAAATGACAAAAAACCATTCTGAATAGCATACAGTATATGTAGCAAGATATTTTTTAAAACAACTGGCCTGATCCTGGTTTAATAAGATTTATTGCAGGTTATGTACATGACTCTTTGATAAAACCTTACGGGAGGACTGCATCACAGTTGCTTTTGGAAAACCACTATATGATATGCCACTTTATTCGGCTAAATGCACATTGCATGCTGTGGTGAGTACCCACTTACCTTTGCTGCTTGAAACATGGAGAATATCTTACTTAAATCAGAAAGGAAAAACAAGTTGTGAGCAGTGGCGTAGCTATAGGGGTAGCAGCGGTCGCGGCTGCGACCGGGCCCCTGAGCTATGGGGCATAGGGAAAGTATAAAAAAAAGAGGAATGAAATTAAAAAATCTGGAGCTCTGGCGCTGCCGAGCCACAGCTCTCTCCCACCGTCCCCTTCCTGCTCCCCCTCAACTACCTGGAAAGAAGAACAGGTGGGTAATTTCCTTTCCTCTCTCCCCTCTCTCCCCCCTCTACCCCTCTCCCCCTCTCCTTACACACACACACATTCATACATATATATGCTCATATATATATATACACACATACACACACACACACACACACACACACATTCATACATATGCTCATACATACATACATACATACATACATACATACACACACACATTCATACATACATACATACATTCATATATACATACATACATATACATTTATTCATTCATATATACATACATACATACACACACATTCATACATACATACATTCATATATACATACAT
>JABWIB010002683.1:26245-40407 GCA_016617825.1 Platyplectrum ornatum | reverse complement strand
ACGATTGGCCTTTTGACGATTTTTACAAATCGTCATGACGATATGTGGGAGAATACAATATTCGTCAGTTAGTGAATTCCATTTTTGTATCCATTGCATTGCAAAAATCGTCACCGCGATGTCCCATTGACAAACTGTAAATGTCAAACAAAATGACGAAAAAAAACACATTCGTCACTTAGTGAATGAACATTTGTGGAATTCGTCAGCAAAATCGTCAGCCACTGACGATTTCTGTAAATCGTCATTTAGTGAATTCCCCCCCAGCAGCAGCATTTAAACATCAATCGAAAAAACACCTGATGCTGGTGAACTATTTTTATTGAAATCCTCTTTGCGCTACGTTTACACCATGGTCTGGGGTGGTGCAGGAAAATAGCGCACGCAGCCAGACTTGAATAGACACAATAGGCCCATTATTCGCACCTAGAAGAGACAGAGTCGCAAGGATGCGCAGCCTTGAATTACGTCTACAGAGCGTGCGACTTTTTATATGTTGCGCATGCGCATATACGCAAAGCTCTGCGACTGCGCTATCCTGGTTGGTGGAGTCGCAGCTCTGAATCAGGTCCCAGGGGTAAAACTACCAGCTGTGTGACTGGTGCACAGGGCAACACAAAGACACTAAAGCCTGCAGCTGTCAGAGTACCAGCTGCCCAACATCACACATGTGCTGGAACCTAAAGTCTGCTAATATTATATACTATCATTTATGTGAGGTTTAATAGGGGCTGGGATGTCACGCAATATACAGAATATAGTGTTCTCATATGTATTACATGTAAGGTTTCAGTAAATGACACAATAAATAAAAACCTGTTTTGTTACCTATTGGGGACAAAGTGCAGGGAGGCGGGACAATGGACCGTTATCCAAAATTGGGAGTTCCACTGGAATTGGGACACTTGGGAGATAGGTTTATGTACTTTACATTAGGGATCTGGGAATAGCAAACACTAATATAAATCATATATTATAGCATGCAGAATTTCCAGATCCAGATGTTTTGTATATATTGTGCTATTTTCAAACACTGAATATATCGTATATGTATTACAAATACTGTAAAACCCTGCACTCGCCACTGTTCCTAGCAGTGCACCACATTCAATGTCATGACATCACGCTGACGCGCGCACCACCGTGCTCCCTGGGTCCTAGAGCTGCTGTGTGAAAGGAGGCGGCAGCATTAGATGAACAAAGCAACAGAACCTGCAGAAGAAGAGGTCTTCTTACAACGTGCAGTCCTCTCCTCTTCTGCTACCTCCCTCAATGTTTAATAGACTGACAAAGATAACTATAAATTGTGTCACACATTTACATGTTATTCAGGTTTTGTCTTCAATTGTGTAACGAGGGGACATAATAAAAATAATTATCAATATACTATTAGCCTATAACAATATATATTATATAATATATAATATTATTTCTCCCCACATAGAGCCTTATCCTGACATAGGAATGTTTTCTATCCTTTCATAAGTGCACTCACTTGCCATGTACGGAACTTAGGCCACTTACGCATCCAATACCCTACACTGATGTCCCAGGCATGCATCTCTATGTGGAATGGTGATGTGGGGAAAATATCCATATGTCAGCTTATACTGTACAATTTACATGGCAATGTAAAATGGCATTTCCTGGTGGAAGATTCTGACTGCTTGGGGTATATTTACTATGCGGTGAGACTGCAGTGAGATTGAAAAGTGGGGATGTTGCCAATAGCAACCAATCAGATTTGAGTTCACATTCTCTAGTGTGTAAAATGAAACAGAGCCTGAATGTGGTTGCTATGGGCAACATCCCCACTTTCCAATCTCACAGTTTAGTAAATATACCCCAAGAGGTCAGAATGCTTATCTTCCACCAGGGAATGTTATATTAGAAAGACCCTTTAGGCAACTCCTATAATATACATTTACCCCCAATATACTTTTGAACTCATTTCTATTCAGGTGTACAATAACTTAGGTATACATCTATCACATTCTGGGTTATTAAAACTATAATCTGCACAAGACAAATATATAACTATGACTGTGACATATGATGCAAATTTGCATTGGAAAAATAAAAAAGGCACCTCTATGTTAATGATGGTGTAGGTAAGTTAATATTTAAGGTTAGTATGGTCAGGGCCGGCGACAGGGGGGGACAAGGGGGACAGCTGTGACGGGCCCCAAGCTTCAGGGATCCCTGTTACTAGTATTATCACTAATGAGGGGTGGCCCCCCAAAAAATCTGGGTGTACCAGGGCCCCAAGATATCTGTTGCCAGCCCTGAGTATGGTTGCCAGGAAAACCAGGAAGTGTCAATTTGGCATTCTTACTATGGTTACGTACCTTGGCCTAAATTCACTAAGCGGAGAGTTTGCTGGTGAATTTGAAAGGTGGTGAAGTTGCCCATAGCAACCAATCAGATTCAAGCTCTCAGTTTCATTTTGCATACTGGAGAATGTGAGCTCGAATCTGATTGGTTGCTATGGGCAACTTCACCACCTTTCAAATTCACCAGCAAACTCTCCGCTTAGTGAATTTAGGCCCTGGTCCCAGAACTTTTATGTATCAGCGCCTGACCCAGCGCCTTTGGGTAATTTTAAATATGGGACCTAGGTAGAACCACCAAATTAACAACGGCAGGATAAAGGCAGAAAGCAAAAATTGTCTGCAGCTCCACGTTAAATGGGAGTTTTCTGCAAAAGCCAGTTAATTTAGCAACATATGGCTCTGCTCCGACATGCCTGTATTCCCCTTGTGAGATGATGCGTAGCTTCTAATCTGTCACCAGACATAGCCATTACCAGATGTGCTTTATCTTTATATACCTGACATCACATGTACTCACATTGTACTTTCACCAGTAATTTCTCCACATTGTATACTTGTCGATTTGTTAAAAACGCGATTTGTTAAATACCATTGTTAACAGAACTGTGTCTTCATATTGAGTATTTTTCAACGCAACAAAAGCAATACAGAAGTAAAACATACAGAACATGAACAATCAAATCAAACAATGGATATGCAATTTATCCAATGTCCATACAGAGCTATATGAACCTGGAATGAAAAAGGCAGTAAACGTGCTAAAGAGTAATGAACATATAAGGGGAAAGGGGTAATCCCGTAGTATCAGTGGCATAACTGGCAGATACATTGGAGTCGCCTGCCTGCCATTACAACGAAGAACTGCAGACATATGGCACGCTCAGGGTTACTACTCTATTAGCAGAGGCTTCTGCTTATCAGTGTTTAGACATATTATTATACAGGGCAGTGAGGTTTATCATGTAAGAATTACGGCTTGTGCTTGTTAACTGAATCCAGCACTTATTCGCTTATTTAACCATAAAAGCAGCAGCACTATGTGTGTCAGTTCTTAATATGCCATTTTAGCAGATTTGTGCCATGTATTTATTATATAAACACTAACTTTCTCATTGATACTTGTTTATAGTAGAGCAAAGTAACATACTACATAACTATAGTGTGATATATATCCGTTTCTTTTTTTTATTTGTCTATATTTGTCTTTGTCTATTTTGTTGCTTTTAATATGTTGCATGTTTTTTTTTATTTTTGTTTATTTATTTTTATTAAGGATCAACATGGGATGACATTTATTTTGCCTCTGGGCACCTGGGATGAACTTACACCAGTATAACATATATATAGTTTTACTTGACCTGATCCCAGCGTGGGTAACCGGTACAACCCCCAAAAACGGTTGACTGCACAATTTAGACAAATATTAGTGTGAGATACAATAACTAAATAAAATAGACAACTGCAGATTTACTACAGTATGTATTTGTGCTGTGAAGCTGTCAGAACTCACTATACGGTTTTGTCCTATGGTGCATCAAAACCGTATGGCGAGTTCTGACACCTTCGCAGCACACATACAAGTACAATAGTATTTGCAATAGTCTATTATATATGTGAAGTAATATTTGTGACAAAGATGAGAAAGTATTAGGGGTTTATATGGGTTTTATTGCTGGGTTACTTACTGAGCACTATGGGCTGGATTCAGCTTTTCACTCTCATGACTTACACTCATGAGTTACACACTCATGGGTAAAACCATGTTGAATTGCAGGTGGGGGAGGTAAAATGAGTGTCAGGGTTTGCATGCAGGGAGAATACACAGATACTGACCAGCGTTACTGTTACACTGTTATTAGACTAGGACTAGGAAACATCAGGTGTCACTTGTTATGCTGTTTGCAACTAATAAAATTTACATCCCCTGCAATTCAACATGGTTTTGCCCATGAGAGTGTAACTCATAAGTGTAAGCCATGAGAGTGAAAAGCTGAATCTGGCGCTATTTGGCCATTTTCATATTTTCCTGGGACTAATAAAGACAATTTAGAAAAATAGAGCCAATCTCAAGACACCCTCATTTAAATTTTAGTGGTAGAGGGAACTATATATCTAACATAATCAGTTGCTAGATTATTTTGTGTAGTCCTCTAAAAGTAACAAATAGTCTCTACCATCTTATTAATATGTCATTGGGGCAGTACGCATATTACTGCCCCAATGATTACAGTGAGATTGGAAAGTGGGGATGTTGCCCACAGCAACCAATCAGAATCGAGTTCACATTCTCCAGTGTGTAAAATGAACCTGAGAACTTGAATCTGATTGGTTGCTATGGGCAACATCCCCACTTTCCAATCTCACTGCAATCTCACCGCTGAGTAAATATACCCTGTAGTGTTTTGTACTGTGATGCTAAAACATCATTGCAATCAGCTACCTTCTTCTGTTTTAACACACAGAATGTGCCATAACAATAATCTTATTTTAAGTGAGTGTGCATAGGAACCTGGCCATTCTACATTATACTACACATATCCTACAGATCCTCATCTCTCTCTAAAGTGCCTAGGCCAAGTAATGCTTATAAAAGGAATGATAAAAGAGCTTTGCCTGGTCAACCTGCTGAGTAATCGTCATAGGTATAAATGTACTTTACTACAGTATTATCACACTTTGATAGAGGCTCCTGCTGTTTCTCAATTTCAAGTAGTAGTTCTCAGTTGACAGAACAGTTTTACAGCTGCCATTTGTGCTCCAATAGGAAATATTGGGCTCTCTTCACAAAGGTCATTTTCAGGTGATAATGCCCGTTTTCAAGTGAAAATATAGCCATGTCCTTCTAAACTAGCCGTGCTGGAGGAAGTGATGGCGCTATATAAAAACCTGTTAATAAATAATAGCTATGGGGGTTCTATGATGGGGATCTTTATTGGGGTGATATGGCATTATGGGGAGCATATGGAGCTATGAGGAATATTTCAGTTTGGTACTGATCAGTATAATCATGTTGATATGCTTTAATAAATAATTCTTTTTTCATGTCGGAAACCTAGATCGTTTCGATTAAATTTGATGGGAAACCAAAATTGGGGGAGACCAAAATTGGTATTTTGAATAGGGCCTAGTGACATTTAACCCAACTCTACCATGGACATGGACAAAGCTAGTGTAATTAGGTCAGTATTCACAGGGATGTGCATCTTTATCAATTTCCACGATTGTACCCCGTGTGGTTACTATAATAGCTTTACAAGGTATCAGCAACGTCTATTCTGTTGAGCATGTTGGGACTTAGCCCCTTAGGTGCTCAGGCTATTTATTTTGTTCACTTATCTGTGCACTCCCAACTTTATATTGTGTATTGATATTTTGTATATTTATATATTGTATATTGTGATTAGCTTATTATGTTGGGGGATTGTCAATACACAATCCACTGTACTATCATAAGCTGGACATTTTACATCCATGCAAGTCTTTTGGGTGCGATATTAATTCACTGGGGTCATTATATACAAACACTCAAGTGGAAAAACAAATGTGTATTTTCATGACTAATGTCTTTAGAAAAGCAAAATACTTTGTCTAATGGAGATACTTATCAAACCTTAGAAGTATTGCATAACCAATTACATTCTGGAAAATGATAGCTGAAATTCAGTTTGCTGCTAACCCGTATACCATGCTCAACAGACTGATTCAACAGTCAGTGCCTCTATTCTAATTCTATGCTTTGTTATAAAGGCTCCATGTTAAAATAAATGTTACCCATCACTATATGGTATAGTAGCATGCAGGGGCTATATTTAATAAACTGAGGGATTGGAAAAGTGGAAATGTTGCCCATAGCAAGTAGCCAATCAAATTGTATTTGATATTCTCTAGTATGTAAAAGGAAATTGAGAGCTAAACTCTGATTGGCTGCTGTGGGTAACTTTTCCACTTTATCTTTAACGCAGTTAAGTAAATATAAACCCAGACATCCCAATTATTATGTGAATTAAAAAGAACAAAAAGGTCTGTGAAAATACTTCATATATTATTACATATTTAAATATACAAGAGGAAAGTACCAACCCAACAAATGTATTGAATACATAAAGGAAACAATATTTTTTATATAAATCAATTTCTAAAAAAAAGAATTCCAGTAAATATGCTTCACACCAAATGCTTATAAAATAATATGAAATAAGAAATANATTTTTATTCACTATTGACATAAGGGTTAAGAAAGTGTCATGAAAAATTCATCTCTCTCTTTCTCCTTATACTTTCAACATTAGTCTTCCTGAGTCAGCCATGAAATAATATTGTGATTTAATAATTTATTTCAGTAAAAGTTTTAGAATAAAAGCCAAAAACTTATATAAGCACACATCGAAAGTCATTATATTGACATTTATTAATAGCCATTTACCTTACAAGGAAAAAAAACAGTTCATGAAACTTTATATATATATATATATATATATATATATATATATATATACGGTATATATAACACACACACATATATACCGTATTTATCGGCGTATAACACGCACTTTTTCCCCCTGAAAATAGGGGGCAAATGATGTATGCGTGTTATACGCCGATGTCCAGGGAACGGAATCCTCTTTAAGGGGTCCCGTTCCCAATAGTGAGGTGAGGTGGGGGAAGAGATGTCCTTTTACATT
This sequence comes from Platyplectrum ornatum, assembly GCA_016617825.1. Taxonomy (NCBI): domain Eukaryota; kingdom Metazoa; phylum Chordata; class Amphibia; order Anura; family Limnodynastidae; genus Platyplectrum; species Platyplectrum ornatum. Next base: position 33,392 of record JABWIB010002683.1, on the reverse strand, counting down.
ATTTACCTTATATGTGGTAATATTAATAAAAAAAAAGTTCTGAGCTACCCTTATTTTTTTTCTGAAATTTCCCTCTTAAAAGGAAATGCGTGTTATACGCCTGTGCGTGTTATACGCCGATAAATACGGTATATATATATATATATATATACACACAGAAACACAGCTCTGATAGTTGGACAAGTGAGTAGAGTAGAGGCAGCATAAAGAGCAGATTTACATTTTGGGCAACATGCCAGTGTTTGGTATTACCCAGTCTCTTAACATAACATAACATTTTTGTTTAATAACTGATCCAAAAGATAATCCATTGAAATAAAAGGAAAGACATGCATTTCAGAAAGACTGCTGGTCTAATAGATGTATTGCATGCTAAGATGTATGTTTTATCTGGGGTAATGTATATTCTCACACTTCAGAAAAAACACATTACAGACATTGTATGCCGTACAGTGCAGTGTGCAGCAATGCAAAACAAGTACAGTATTTGGCCAATGCACAACATTATTTATAAAAAAATAAAAATTAAAAAAAACACCACAAAAACAATAAAAAACTGATAAAAATAAATATCCCTAGTTGGAAAAAAAATGTTGAGCATACAAAGCAGCTAATACTTTTATATCAATGAATGAAACCCTTGATAAATGTTAGTTTTTTATTTTAAACATGTGTGGGTCACTGTTTATATAAATCTTTGTACAATGGAAATGACCTGCGTCTTTCACTTGTACCCCCCCACCCCCTGACATGGTGAAAGACTTTGGAGGGACTGATCTGCTACAGCAACACGCAGAAGCACAAAAATGGCAACTAAATGATAATATTGTGGAACACCCTGTTTCACTAGCACAAAGCAGACAGACACAGGCGCAGGCTTCATACACATGTTACCTCTCTGCACATGCTCAGAGAGCCCTCAAAACAGACGGAGGCGCAGCTGGGATTAGGACCACAGATTACCAATTGTGAAAGTGCAATGTCATGGGTCCACAAAGAAAATGACAGCATATTTATGGCAGATCAAGGCTCATGTTATGCTGGCCATACATCAGGCCGATACCGGGGTGCGATGATCGCTCCCATAGTCGCACATCACATCGCTGAATGACTGCTTTCAGGCAGGATTCATGCAATTTGCACCTGGCTTTTATGCCCATTACATGTGCACCAGTGAGATCTAGCAATGGATCTCACTGGTGTGTGGCTAGCATTATCTTGTACTATAGACATGCCTAAATGTTCAATAACTCTATTATTTGGGCATGTGCAAAAAAGTATAATGTATTACCAATAAAGTACATGTTAAAAAACAAAACCACATTGGATTTTCAAATAAGTAGAGAAGCCACCATGAAGAAGAATGATCCCTGGGCCATCGTACGTATAAACTGTAGACATGCAATGGCAATGTCCTTACTTGACCCCATGGAAATAGAAGAGTGAATTAGTGCTGAAGAAAGCTGGAAAACTGGCATTCACAAGAAAGCAAAGAACACATCATAATAACTTACTGGAAAGCCATATAAACATCAACTGGCACATAAATAAAAGTGTATGTGAAGCACATTATTCAGCGGGGACACATTTATAGAGAATTTCATCTTGCGGGAACATAAATTTACAACGTGAACTGTTTCTCGGCACAAGCAACAGGTCACATGGTCCATTTATATCCGAAAGGGTATTGGAATGGTATATGCTCGAGTGATACCCTGGTCCTAACAATTCTCATTTAATTACAATTGCTTTGTTTCAGATTGTGTGAGCAGTATAAGAAAAGGGAAACAATGTTTTACATACATATAAAGCCAAGCGACTTGTAGCAGCACTTATTTTCTATAAGCAGTTTGCATACTGGAATGTAGACACTGAAGGTACTGAGTTGTTGGTCAGACAAATCCCTCACAATGCATTGGTCAAGCTAATAAGTTTATATGATCGCTCTGTGCCAGGGAAAGCTGATTGATGCATAATGTAATATGTTATTTAACTTAGTTGACATTTTTTTACTACTACAACTGCACAGCAATCTCTTTCTCACATGCTTTTCACTTTATCCTAGTCATACATGCTTAAAGGTAAACCGGTACCTTTTCAACCATGACGCATTATGAACTCATTAATAACCTTCAAACTCACTGATATCTGATGATGGAGGGATTTGGTGCTATGCAGGGAAGGATTCACCACAGGGCAACCAAAGCCGTTGCCCCATGCCATCCCTCCCTCGCAAACAAGGTTGATTCTAAGGGCCCACTCACATATCATAATACCAAATTTGTTTCTAGGAATGACGGAACCTAACATATGTGGCCACGGCATTCATAGAAACAGATTTGGTGCAACAGGGCTTCCATAGAAGCTCTGAATAACCAATACTTTTAATGTAAATGAAGTAGCTGCATCTGTTACATGCTCTTCATTCAAACAGAAGGAGAGTGTCACGGAGGAAGAAGAAGACAGCAAAGGTAAGGTAAAATTATAATAGGTTAAATTAAAAGAAAAATTAGGAATATGCTGGGGACATGAGTGAAAGCCGGGTGCACTTACAAGGGGCAGATGTAGAGACTGGGCACATAAAAGTTGGACTGGACTAATACAAGGGGGAATAAATGGATGACTTTAGTTGCCCAAAGGCCCTCACAAACCATAATGTGGCCTTGACAGGAAAGACGGAATAAGACCTACAACAATGTCAGCACAGAAAATCTTCAAAGTCCCTACACATCACTGATCAATATCATATCCTATTTAAACATACATACATAAGAATAAGATATTTATAGGAACATTTCAGCCACCTAAATTCCTGTAATGAGAAATCGATAATGTATACAGTGTATGCTGACAGAGCCTGGAGTGTGTGTTTGTATAAATAGTAGACTTGGTGCTGCAGTAGGTATTCACAGAAATAAGATAGCAGGCAATATACAAGAGTTCTATGCTGCTTTACTATTCGATTCATACATATTATGAAAATGTGCTTCTGAAATATGGCAGAAAAATGTTATTTTACACTAATTGTTTTGTTTATTAATTAACACACAAACAAAATGAAATAAAGTAGATGTTTGCTCTTTTCAGTTGCACACAGGCACCCCATACACTACATTTCTTCATAGTCATTTAGTCATAAAAACATCCCGATTATTTAAAATGTCCACTAGTCATGTTATCAGCAATTACAGTCAGACATAGAAGAGTGACCTTACCAGATATAGACGTAAGACTATTAGAATGCCAATTATACACAAAATACAGAGATGGAATTAAAGAGAACTGTATAATGAGTCACAGATCCAGCAGCTGGGAACTCCAACGCACAAAAAGTCTCAGCAATGTTTTTCACTTAGCAAATGACTATTACTTTTAAGTGAAAAATATCAGGATTCATGTTGTATCATTCATGTTGCATTAACAAAAAAAATAAAAAAATATTAATATAAAAATATATTAATATAAAAATATTAAAATAAATATTTATTTATATATATTGCAGAAGAAATCAATGGAATACATTTCTACCTGGGCCATCTATATTAAGAGATTTGCCAGCTAGTTACCTTGAGAAGTTCCCTTGGAAAGTCCTTCCCTCCATTCAATCCTTCAAGGTTTCCAATAAATTCTGAACAAGACATCCTTTTTCCGATGTTCTGAAAGACAGGAGTATTCATGTCAAAACATTCATCTTGCTCTCAGATTCAGGGATGAGACTGCTGGGATAATATCAGGGACTGTTCCTGCTGCAATTCAATGTAAAATCTAAACACTTTCTAAAAATATAAACTTTTATTTTAATGTTGATGATTAGGGACGTAGCACTGAGGAGGGTTGAGTTACTACTCTTTACAGATTAGCCTCAGATCTTTGATACTTTGCAATAACTGCTCACTACCGATACAAAGTTGGATATAAGTCTATTTTTTCAGAAAGACTGCAACGGGGAACATGGTAAGCCAACTTTTTAATTGTCGGTGCACCTGTGTCCTCATCCATATGTTCCTCTAGTGCATGGACTGTATATATGCACTAGAGGAACAGGCTATTCCGCAATATTGTAATTTAGACAGTGAGCATTTCAGTGTTTAATCCACAATGTTTTACTTCATCATCTTCCAAGGAAGTGGTCTTGCCTTATTGTCTTTGCTCTTCGTATTTTATTGGCTTACTCAGTGGCCTAGCTACAAGGGTCACAGGAGTCGGGTTCCTCTGGCCAGGTCACAAAAGCAACATTTATAGGGAATAATTGCTATTTTATTTGGACATAAATAATTAGAAAATTACACCTTCAACACAAGGACAAACCAAAAAGTAAAATATGTTACATATGTACAATGGTCATTGGATGTATGGGGGAAGAGATACATTTTATACATATGTATGTGTATTTATATACACACACACACATATATATATATATACATACATTTATATACATGTAGGATCCCCTGACCCCACGGGGCCATAGGCAACTTCCTATACAGCCTATGCCTAGGGCCGCCTTTGCATACACAAAATATCCCATGATAATACCTGTACCCACATTCACTTGGGCCCATGAACCTTTAGCTACACCCCTGGGCTTACTATAAATATAATATATTATAAAAGAAAATAAAAAACAAATGATTAATATTATAAAATATTAGAATTTGTACATTGTAGTCAATGTAATTGCCTGTGCATTTGTCACATACTGCTGTTAATAACCAAAAATTAGCAGTGATCAGGACTATATAACAGTAGTTAGAGGGTATTCCCAAGATTCCCCACTAAATTAACATCAAGTAACTTTGGCAAACTCTCCTAACCATAATTTTTTATAGTTAGCACCTTTCCTATAGTTCATAAATTATCTTAAGTAATCTTAGACAACTTTAATGTCTATGCTGTAAAATCTGGGGTCACTGTAATACTGTTAACCATTAAAGTACTGCCGCTCTATGCAAGAGGTTCAAATGTGTACCATGGTCTTGGTTCAATTTATTACAAACAGGACAGAATGTAATTCACCTATATTAAGTACACATTAATAGTGAAGAAGGTGTTACTTACATGTCCATGCAAATCAGTATTTAGCAGCATCAACGCACAAGTCAATGTATGAACACCATCTTAAGTGTAAAAAAGAAAATATGAGAATTAGGAAACTGTTTATTAGTTATTTACATAAACAAGAGATGACCCCCTGTATACAGGATTGCCATTCCACCATTCCCGACATCGATTCTATAAAAATGGAGTGTTTACCTAGACACTCTCGACCCCACGACTCAATCCCATGTTTCTTCCCTCTTTGAATATACCACTTGTTACATGCTCTACCGGGCCTCGAGCTAACCACTTCCCCCATCCGACATCTTCTCCTTCCTCCCCCCTATCCCTTTTTACCTCCCTGACCCCTTGTTGATCCTATGTCTTTTGTTGTATGTCCCCCCCCAAGCGCTTTTGTTAATTCCAGCTCATGCTCTTACTCATTTTGGATTTTTTGTTCTCATATATCATTAAAAAAAAATCAATAAACAGCTTTAAAAAGAAAATACCTAAATTTACTAATTTTGAGCATTGAGAAGTGGGGATGTTGCCCATAGCATCCAATCAGATTCAAGCTCACAGTTTCATTTTACATACTGGGGAATGTGCGTATGAATCTGATTGGTTGCTATGGGCAACATCCCCACTTCTCAATCTCCCTGCAATCTCCCTGCTTAGTACATTTAGGTTGAAGGATGTTACGTATTTTATATATATATATATATATATATATATATATATATATAAATGACAAATGAAAGAAAAAGCTGATGAGTTCCATTCAACCCCCTTCAGACATTATTTTACCTTTTTATCCAGTTTTAAGGAAAAATATTTGACATTAAAAAAATGCATACAGGTGGACAGCATAGCTGATACCGTGAGACATAGCCAGGTTTTGACATGACAGGTAAAGGGGTAAAACAGAATCAGTGACAATTGTTAAAAATCTCTTTTCTTCAATTACTTAAATGCCACAAATTAGACCAATTTAATTAAACCAACAGTTAAATGAATATGATAAAAATGTCCCATGCGTATATGTTTACTTTCAATGCAGTTCAGACTTCGGGGCTGATTCAATCCCGATTTGCGCAGTATTTTCTGCCTTACGCTGTGCTGCGCCGTAATAGATGGGAAAAAGCACACAACCAGCTTTTTCCCGTCTTCGCACCACATTGAATCGCCACCTTTGTGTGAAGTGTTACAGTATAAACTTTTTGCGAATACAACACGTTAATAAAACAGAGAAGGGATATTTGCTTGTGTTTATTAAAGGTACATTATCTAGTCTATTCCTGATAACAGTTCAATGAATGGAGTGAAAAATGTACATAGTATGTCAGCATTCTGCTTTGTTTCCCAACGCCGCATAGTAATAATATATTACAGACTGTATTGCTGACTCAAGAACTATCAACTCTGCATAAATGCAACTCTATTTTATCTCATCTCATTGCTAATGACCCAAGATAAAATACATTTTATAGTGCAGAAAATTGCCAGTGTATTTGAAACCCACAATTGGTGAGGACAATTACATTAGAGTATTTGTATTTAATTAATATGTATAAATTGAAACAAGTGTTTTGCCAAGAAAGTAACATTTTTGCCCAGGAGAGCAAACAAAAGAGTATTCACACAGCAAACAAGTAGAATAATAAGAATAAATGCAGTAGAATTTCAATACTGAACTGGTTATCCATAACTAAATTCAGTGTATCAATGGAGTTTGTCCTTCATTTATAGATGTAAAAGTAAGAAGAAACAAAGCTGCATGGTTTCAATGGACACCAATGCAGTCCTGGACCAGCAGTGGTAAATTTGGCAACAATGGCTGTTCTTCACTTCATATGCATGCATTGTTAGACAGTGATGTCATATAGCCAGAGTATGTCCATTAACAGACCCTCCAACATGACCCATTCCACCAGGTACATAATACTCCGCTCCTGGGCTTTCAGCGGTCACTCACCTGGTTATAATGAACTAACTGATGTCTGAGTAATGTAACAATGGTGGTTACCATAGTAACTGATTGCTGGAAGTTCCAGAACAGAGTATTTTGTATCTGGTGGAATGGGTCATGTTGGAGGGTCTGCATTAATAC
>JABWIB010002683.1:0-17419 GCA_016617825.1 Platyplectrum ornatum | reverse complement strand
AACTGATATAGTGAGCAGTTTGACCCCACTGATGTTATAGCGTGAACATTTTTCTTGTCAGGGCAGGCAGGGATTAACCTTTAATTTTTTTACATTTACAATTTTTTTTACAGGTTTTTATTCACCAAAAGTTGGCATAGTACTCACGGCAGTTACTATGTGGGCTATCGTGAATGAAACTAATGTGAATATCCATTTTTAATGCTGGAAATATTCACATTAGTTTCACTCTCAAAAGCTGAACATAGTAACTGCCGTTATTACTATGCCAGCTTTTGTAAGCAGAGTAAAAAAAAATATTTTTTTTTTTAAAAACCTACATGAACACATTAGATTTAGTTTTTTAGCTTTTACATTTTTTTTATTTATTTTTTATTTTTTTATTATTATTTTTAATATTTTTTATCATTATTTTATTAGTTTTAAATTTTTTTTACACAGATCCTGCTCTTAACCATTCACAAACAGGCTACTAAAAGCCTGTTTGTGGAAAATAAGCACAGGATCTGTGCTTACTATAAGAAGACTGACAGATCTTACTGATCTGTCAGTCTTCTGTCCCTTTAAAGCCATGAACGGCTAGTCATAAATGACTAGCCAATCGCGGCTCTTGCCAGGGGGGGCAATATTTTTGGTCCCCCCCAGCAGCAGTAAAGATGGCAGCTGTCACGGGGAGACAGTTAAACGAGTCATTACGGACCTTCCCGCGGGAAGGGGTTAATATATATGTATAAAAAAAGTGTCTGGTCCAGAGAAAAAGAATTCAAACTTGCTGACACATTATAATGATGCCTAAAGCTTAGCTCTTCACCATTGTTCCAAGGGTTGTATGCACATTTTGAATTTATACCAGCTCAGGCTGTGCGCCATGTACAATCTTATTGTTTGGGTTGTATATTTTGCCATTCATTCCTATTACGGGCATCGGAACTGGACAGTTTGCCCTTCCAATATGCAAGAAGGTACCATAAAGGGAAAGCAGGGGATGTCCTGTAAGTCTTAAATTAATCTATATGACCCAAATTGCTGCAAGCTGTATAAACTGGTTTCTCTCCCCTCTTCCTCCTCAGCCCTCACAGTACCCTCCTCCCTCCACTCCAGTGTAAGTAAAGCACAGTTTTCCAAGGTCAAAAAAATAAAAAAATTAAACCTCTTTTCCACTTCCAGGGTTGACCATTTCACTGAATGGAGTAGAGTATTGTAACCTGATATGTTTTAAAAAGGAAAACCCCTTTTCCACTGCAGCGACCCAGGAAAATTTCCAGTAAAAACCCTGCATTGGTCCTGGGAAAAAAAAACCTAGGCCACTTGAACTGGGTTTTTTTTTTCTTGGGACCCATTTACACCAAAACATGGGTCTACAGTATGTGCATAAACCTGGGGTTTTTTTTGTCAGTGGAAAAGGGGTATAATAGTATCCTGATCCTGTATAAGTGAAGTGAAGCGCAGGTAATGGAAAGCGCCCGTTTGGTTGTTTATTTTATTCTTTCTAAGTTTTTTCATACTTTAACTAGGGCCTGGTAGGTAATGTGCACAATATCAAGGTAATGTGAGAAACGCAAGCAATACGAAACCAATTTCCTCAGTTTGACTGCTCTCCCTAGTTAATGTGCACATTAAATGGTTTCTGCACATTAACTGTAACATATATATATATATATATTCTTTTCAATTTATTTTAAAACATTTATTTTATAGAAGACTATAGAAAATAATGCTGCACAACTACCTTCATAAATATTTTTCCTGGGGCTTTTCGCCGATCTCTAATACAGGAAAGTAGCATTTCTGATTCAAATTTTTTGGGTGTGCAATGCAAAAAACAAACAACTCTTTAAACACATTGGCGCCTAAATTTACTAAGCTGTGGGATTGGAAACGTGGGGATGAAATTAATGATATCACACAGCATACCCCCAGAAATTACTGATATCATACACCGTCCCACCTGGAAAGAGACTGCCCCAGACAGTCCCAGAGAGAAAGAGAGACACAGACAGACAGCCCCAGAGAGAGAGACAGACAGACCCAGAGAGAAAGAGAGAGAGTTTAGCCCTTTTGGATTTAGCATGTACCGGGCTGGGAAGGCAAGCATCTATTTAAGAAGGCAGGTGGCAGACTGGGACAATGCCTCTGCTTACAGGGACGCTGGGAATGGGAATACAAAAAGGGGGGCTGTCCCAGATGAACTGGGACGTCTGGTCACCCTCTGGTTTACCCGCTCACTTAATATAGCTTGTAACTTTCAGTACAGGACGATACAAAGGAGAAATCCATCTGGGCACCTTTATATAGGAATGAGAGCAGATGAGACAGTTTTATAAATACGCATAACAGACTGACCTCAGGGCTTGATCCAGAGACAGTCCCGTGAAGACAAAAAATTTCAGATACTCTTCTGCCACCATCTTACTGAACTCGTTGCTGTAAACAGAATAGAAAATAATGACTGGTCATTTGTTCACATGACAATGGCACATAACATACACAAAGTACTATCAAGCAACATGGGCGTTTATGATAGTACAGAAAGATGAAACATCAGAAAGGAAATGGACACATGACTTGCTGTACTAACAGCACTCATGAATTAAAGGGTCCAGTAAACATACTACCTTTTAATCACGTCTTTACATTATATAATGTGTGGTTACAGTTATCTCCCAGAAAACTGACACAAAAAGCTTTTATAAGTAAATGAAAGAGGGCATAGCACAGATGGGCATGTAAAGTACAGTGCCTGTATGCCATCCTATTACACTGCACTCAGGTACCAGAGGCGTTGGTTGTAAAGGCTTACTGGAGAACACAATGACTTGTAGCAGCACAAGATCATAGTTCTTAATTTGATAGAATGCTCATCATTTGTATTAATGTTACTGACATTTTAAGGTTTGCTTTGACTTATGGTGCATTTAAAAACACACAGGTGGACATGCAACCATAAATGTAGACATGAAGTGGTGACGTACAACACTGGGGCTGATCAGAGATGAAAATCCATAGGATCACCAAATGACATATACTGGGTCTTTGGTATATATAGTCCTTACAATACCCACACGTACTTCTTCCCCAGGTGCCTTGCCACATCAGCTTTCTTGAACCCATCCAGATTGTACAGTCTCTTTGCCAAGCGCTTTGCGGCTTCTTGATCTGCCTTATGTCCATTGGACAAGGTATCTGTGCTTCCTAGTGCCAATCGCTCAGTGCTGTCCATCTCTGAATCAAAATCTGACGCCATATTGCCAAGTGGTGGTTCACTACAGGAGGAAAAGAAGGACATAAGGGGAAGAATTACAAGTCAATAAAATAGTGGCACTACAAAGTAATAAAATAGTAGCAATAAATTGTTTATTTCTTTATAATATATATGTAGAATGTATCATATGTAGAATGTATCATACTTTTCGATAAACAGATTTACATCGCTGAAATCTTTGAAATGTTTTTTTTTTTCATTTATATTGTACCATACCATAGGCTACAAAATCATTTCAATCATTTAAAATCAAATCTGGTCCGGAGGGCTGTTATGGAACCATGAAGCAAGAGCATATTCATACAAATGGCAGTCGCCATAGTGCGTATTTCTAAATAGATATAGTCATCATTTAGCTGCTGGCTGTATCTATGTCGAAATCGGAAATATTGCACAGGAGACTGCATCCCAGTCCGTATATACCGTTTCTCTATGCACTAAAACATGATGGCCACTTTCAGTCTCCACAAAAAAACACTAACTCACTGTAAGTTTCTTGTACTTTTCTCAATTTCTATACGGCATATATTTATAGGTTTGTTCAAGAAATACCCGACATTTTCTAATTCATTGCAAGTACTGTTCTCATGCTCTTTCTGGTGTTCTTTCTCAGCTGTAGGTCTTATGCCACTCAGGGGTAATTCATTACTCTGCATGACTCACTCCTGAGATGCTCTACTTAAACCTTTTACTTTTCAATCCCTTGTCAAAGCAACAGGTTTCCATTGCCTGCCATCTTCAAGCTTGTTTGTGTTTTGGCTCCCTGGCTACTTGTTGCGGATCTAGTCGTCCAACTGCTCCAACCTCTAGTTCCCGATATCATTATGCTACCAGTTCTGGTTCTTGTTTTAGCCTTTGGTCATCCTGGTGTCTACAGCAGCTGTCCTGCTGCACTTATGTTACCCATCTACACTACTCCTTTTCCTCAAGTCCCATTATCTGTCTCTGGGTTCTTGTCCAGGGCCTTAGCCATGTTTATGCACACCATCAGGGGCTCTGGTGAATAGCAGGTCTAAGGTTATGCATGGTACACAGTGACATAAGTCACAATAGCCGCACGATCATCCAGTGCTAATACTTGTATACCAATACTAGAGACTCCTAATACCAGACTCCTGGCAAAGCATGATGGATCATATAGTTTGCCGACATCTGTCGTCAGATTGACCACTCTAGCCATTGTTGTTGGGTTGTTTCAGCAGAACCCTTGTCCTGGTATTCTGGTCCTGCTGTTAACCCTTTTGTATATATTCATTGTATCTGTTAAACATATTCTTGTCAATCTCCCTGCAGACTGCATCCCTGTACTCTATATTCCTGTATTCTGGTCCCTGTACTTACCTGCTATCCTGCATTGCCCCTGTATTTCATTGTCTACTAGTGTTTCTTGTATATACACCAACAGGCTTTGCATGTTGCACATCTGTCTCTCTTTATAATTACCTATTTGATCTGAACCTCTGTATTATGCCCACCGGAGGTTCCACTGTATTGTGCCCACCAGTACCTATCTTCGTCTTTCATTTGGTACAGATGACTTTTCAGTCTCTGCTCTTTGTAGTTTCCAGTCAGTCTGTCTGTCTGTCTTCCACCATGTAGCACTGTCTGCCTCCCAAAACATCCAGGTTAATCCGGGAGCCGCCACTAAGAACTGCCACCTGCTGGGTGCCTGCAACCTAAGTCTGCCCATACCATCAGTGAAGACCATGCCCCAGTTACACTCCATGGCCTGTAACCCAGATACGCTGTGCTACAATTACATGGAACTTTGCGGAAATATGAATGGAAATGGTTACTCTAGACTGGAGATTGTGTGTCAGTACACAGACATAGGGACATTGTCGATTTTTTTTTAAATGAGGAGCTCTTAGAAACCAAACCAGATGACTGCAGACAGCTTAATATGATTCTGTAACATTGTTTGACAGCGCACACTGGAAAGAGATTGGAGTAATTATACATTTATCATGGGATGTATCATTGGATAATCATCAGATATCCCTCCAGTTTTAGCGAAATAAAATGAAAAAGTGTCTCACATAGGCAAATTACAAAATTCACAGATTAAAGGGTTTTTCAATGCAGTAAAGATAAACCCCCCCCACACACATACATATTCTGCACCATACAGCAATAAAATGAAGCTTTCTCCTACGTTTCTAAGCATACGTTACCATCCTTCATTTGTAAACATCCTTTGATGTGAAAAGATAAAGCAATAATATACCTTTGTGACAGGGCTGTATAACTGCCCATGCATACTGGCTAGACATGAAAAGGAAAAGGTATAAGTCGAGGATAGATCCCTCCAGCTGGATGAGGAGTTACTATGGCTATAGCCCATAAATGGATGTCATTCACAGTTTGTTGCCCTCCTCAGGAAAATGGTCTTATCAGCCTTAATTGGAAGAAAATATTTTTCAGACTACAGGAACATTATTCTAGGCTTCCACTTTGTGATTCAGGTCAAAGTCTGCTTTATACAGATAACTATAATAATGTGTGTGACTTAACAATTTAATTGCTGGATAGCAGTGAGAAAGATTGGTCATATACTGTATAATTATAGTGTAGACTGTATGCACCTTACAACAACAGGAGCTAATATAACTGGCCATTTCCTGATGATCAATTTTGAATATGTATTTATGATTCCAGCTGTACAATTTGCGCTTATTATAAATGATACTAGCTAATGTGCATAAATACTTAACTATATGTATATATATTTGTTTGATACTTCTGAATGTATTTAACATTTGTGCACGTCATGCGTGTAGTATTGATTTTAAACTGTCTGAAGTTAATTAAAGTAACTGTATATTCATTTTAAGCATTATGTATTATGTTTGGTGCAACCGGGGCTGAATTTATCTTACTTACGCTGGCCATACACTATGCAATAAATTGTTCCAATCAAGCTTTAGTCAAGAGTGGGTAAAACCATGTTGAATTGCAGGGGAGGTAAAATAAATGTCAGTGTGTGCATGCTGGGAGAATACTTTATTTTTGCATTTTGCACACAGATACTGACCAGTGTTACTGTTATACTGTTATACTTGTGCTAGGAAACATCATCTCTCACCTGTAATACTGATTGAAACTAATTAAATTTAACTCCCCTGCAATTCAACATGGTTTTGCCCACTCTTGACTAAAGCTGGTCGATTGGAACAATTTATTGCATAGTGTATGGCCAGCTTTATTTTCTTTAATCATTGCAAAGCACTGTGCATTGGAAGTTGGCAACATGACACTGATTTATTTCTGTTGACATGATACAAATATATAATAAACTCCAGAGTTCTCGATGAGTCCAAAGATCACAGAGTGCCCTAAAAGTGTCTGTCCAAGCAAACTGCCAGTGCAGAACTGAATAGTTCTGCATATAATATTACAAATATGTAATGATGTGAGCTGTAAACCACCTTTAATAGCAATAACAAAATGACTGTAGTAATTAACAAATAACTAACATGTTTCAGATGTTACAGATGTACTACCAAGCATTGTGGGGAAGATTGAGCCCACCACAGACCCACCAACATGACCCATTCCCCCAGGTACAAAACACTCTGTTCCTGAGCTTCCGATAATCAGTTAGTATGGAAACCAACTGTTGTGCACAAAAATGGTCTTCAAGCAATAATTAATTAATTCAATTAACGAATTGATTCATTAAACCAGGTGAGTGGCAGTTGGAAGCTCAGGAATGGTGTACATGGTGAAATGGGTCATGGAGGAGGGTATGCATACATCCAATAATATTGACTAGACACATCCATAAGACACATCCCTCCTTCAAAAATATATGCAGAAAAATGGTAAAGGCTCCTTAGGGGCCGATTCAATCCCTCGCGAAGACGGGAAAAAACGCGAAGTGCACTTTTTCCCGTCTATTACGGGACTGAAACCTCGCGCGAAGGGGATTGAATTGGGCCCTTAGTGAAGGTCCTGAACTGGATAACATATTTATAAATGATAGCAGACTTCTGCAAGCATCCATTCAGCTAAAAGTGCACTGGAAAAGGTCACCAATACCAAATGACTGACTGAGATAGGGACTGTTTAAATGTTAAACATAAAACATATATATAATTTAATATTATAGTGAGCACCCAAAAGTAAATATTCTTCCTAAAATAAAATAAAAATAAATAAAGGATGAATAGTTTAATAAACCAATTCTATGCAACATCGATGTTTATAGAAATGTGAGAATCTGAGATGGAGAATGCAGATATATTGTCTGATCCTAACGTTTTAGTGTTATTTAGTGTTAGAAGGGTATTTTTTAATTCCTAAATTACAATTGTATCTTCTTAACGGGCTTCCCTTGGTTCTTCCCTCGCACGGACACAACTTTAGAAGAACCTGCACACACACATTTCTATGAGCAACGGTGATTGACAGTGTATGACATATTGCTTGTCACTATTAACTCAGGATCAGGCACAAAGTTTCTCTTTATCCTTTAAAGATAACATGAAAAATAAAGGACATAAATAAAAGGCCTTGAAAATCCCTTAAATATCAGAGCAGCGTGTGAAGACTGAGCCTTAAATCTGTGGAATGAGCCTCATGTTGTGTAAACCTATTTAGTCATCTAAGCAGCAAAATAACAGTCATTTAAAAGTGACATAATCCCTCTAATCCACCTCTGGACCATCCAAATATACTGGCTGCAAACATCAGATTTTCCAGGCCAGTGGTCACTGTCATCGCAGGCTATTTTTAAAGATTCTGCGTATGAGGCTTGGCATATTAGCGAGTGGGTGGAAACATTCATCCCAGCTGCGCTAGAAGCGGGTGGTGTATGTAAGACATGACACGGAGGACCGAGGTGCTCTGACATATGCTGACTAATGTTTCCAGCTGCTGCTATTTACTAATTAATCCCACAGCTGCCACTAGCAACATTCCCTCTGCTGGATGATGAACCTAATACATGTGGCGTCTGCAAAATCAGTGTCTGTAAACTGTCCTTGCTCATGCCGCACAGCACCACAGCTGCTTGTAACCGTTTAAATGACATATATTGGATGGAATGGCTGGATACTTGGATGGATTGTTCTTTGATGTTTGGGAGAGGTATATAGGAACTTAACTCTCTATCAAAGGTATACGAAACCAATATATAATGGTATGAGAGGTACAGCCTGGTATCTCCTTAGACTAAATTTATTTTTGAGCGGATTCATCCCTCCTGGTTGGTCATTAAAACATCATAATTTCAGTGCATCCATCATTTGGACCTTTGCAAATGTATTGCTTGTTAGAAACAGCACGTGACACTTATATTTGACATTTTAGTAAAAGTAAGCTGTATTAATCATTCTTGGTAGTGCTCCTTCATGTCATGTCCAGTTCTAGCAGATGAAATATGAAATCCTCAAGCCACACAACTAAGCAAGAGTTCTGCAATGAACCAGATGTCCCGTAGATAAATAGTTGGTGGCTTTAGAAAACTCTTTCCATTCAACACTAGGCTCTCACAGTTCCAAGGGTGGCCCACCCCAAAATTCATCCCATGAGATGGGTCTGGAAGCACCTGAGAAGTTGCAACCATGTTCCCTCATCGGTTTCCTGTCTGATGGCTCATTTACAGAACAAAGCTTTAACCCTAGGCCTTCACAAATATCCTGTTCAATTTCATTTCACACAGTTTATACAATATTGGAGCATTCATCCCCCTCTATTCACTGGAAAGATTCTTTCCCACCCTGATAGAGAGTGGCAAAATTAGGTTAAGACTCCCATGCTGCCTGCCTTTAGCAGGAATATTACCTTATTTGAGGAAATAAGCCTGGATGGTCAAGCTTCCTCCGACCTAATCTCCTCACTATACCATATCTTCAAATTCTGAAGATTCCCAAACCAGGGAAAGGTATATGTGATGCCAACTGGACCATGCTGTAAGGTATTTATCTAAGCTCATCCCTCCTCACATAGCATCACTGTTCTGGAGACACAGTATAAAGTGTTATGCCACATATTTTCCATATGCAGAAGACAGGCATTTATGTATTTGTAGTTTCCTAATGCTACCATGAACCCTGAGAGTATCTGAAGCTTCTTAAGATTTGACAGTGACAGAAGCCTTCAGCTTCTACATAGATTCTAAATAATTACATTACCTAAGAAACCTATGTAAGTATTGATGAGGGAAAAATAGGTCTATAAATAACAGAAATAAAAACCTTTTTACAGCTGGACTGTAACTTACTATAGGAATGTATAGAACCTATTATCACAGAGGACGTGTTTGTGACAACACATCAAATGATAAAGTAACAATTAAAGTTATAAGGAACATTTACTAAGGTTCACATAAGATGTAGTTTGCAACCATGGCTCCCTCTACTGACAAGTTGTGGATTTGTGCCAAGGAGACGTATGTAGTAGTGTAATACGGTACATCACAGCTAGAAAAAAATCTACATAACACCATGTAAAAATATTTTTGGTCCTTGTGTTTGAAGTATTATTTGCTATGGCACAGAATAGAAATAAAAGTATAGAAAATAACAATTTTTCCCACATTCCTATTTTCAGGGACATTTCTAATACTATGTTTTATTCTGCCAGAGGAAAGCTCATTAACATTGCACCTCTAAATGCTTCTGGAATGATAGGCCACTGGGATCAGCTGGATGTATATCCCCATAGCCTCAGGACACAGCATTCAGAAGCATCCCGCTGTATCTGCCCACTGCCCAGAATGCATTTTTTGGTATGTCTGTTATTAATCAAGACAAACCCTGGGCACCACATTTCGCTTTGAAAACAGCTAAAGCGTGTTTAGCAAGTTTCCTTGCTTTCTTTGTCTTTGGGACAGCCAGGACACCAAGGCACATTATAACAGATGACACTGACCACAGCCGACAGGTCTGTGTGAGTAAGAGCCATCGGTGGACTCCAAGAAGGTTCTGATCCCTATACATACATTTGGGCCTTATGAAACTTGTGTAAGAGCTGTAGACCATTTCATTAGTGGTGGCATTAGATGTACTGGATGTGTAGAAGGGTTGTTTTCCACTATCATATAGTAGAAAGCAACAGCTTTTGACAACTGGGCATGTGCTCAATATGGAACTGGATACGTTATATCTAGAGATTCATAATGGGATCTGACAGTGAGACATAAAAGGGTTTGTAGTGTAATGTGAATGCTGGAGGTGAGAGGAGGAAGGGTTGAGTTTAGCCCATCCGTGCATTCCTAACTTCTACAATATCCCAAGTGTAGGTGATAGGTAGGTGATAGCTCTCGTAAGTCTGTAGCTCTCTGTTACTCTTATCTTTGAACTACCCTATTGACAGGATTGGTTTTCTGAGCGCAGCGGTAGCAGAAGTCTGGTTCTGGTCCTTAAAGTGCGCCATAAAAAAATCTGCAGGAGGAGATATGTGCACAGGATCGACTATAGGTGGGACTAAAAAAGTAAGCGTAATTACCATATAATAGGGAAGCTAAAGAATTACACTGGGTGGGCAACAATTGCAATAGTTCGTGCGGATCAGAGGTCTCACAAAATTACTTAAGGCAAGGGTATAGCAGTGTAAGTCCCTAAGCTAGAGGTTTATCCTGTTAACTCTTTCACTAGTAACCACCACCAATAACTACAACTAACCTACCTGAATTTTCGGGACCAATCTTTCTGACCTCTATAGCAGCTCTCTGATGATTGCAGTTTCTGAAAGTGTGGTAATAACTTACATTTAAATAAATGAATGAATATAATAAGAATAATGCACTGTACCTGTGTATAATGGCATCAGCAATGATTAAACTGTCCTCAGATGGAGAAGGACTGTGCAAAGGATTGTTTTCAACCGCCGTAGCATTCACAGTATCATCCTCTCTCTCACTCCAGGCTGAGTCAGTAGTGGAACTTGTCCCAGAGTCCAGCTCTAGGTGAGCCAAGGGTGCAAAGTTATCTTCTATAAGCTGAGCATTCCTGCAGATCTGCTTCTGGGTTTCTGAGGTCAGCGTTGGAAGGTCGTATGTGAAGTAACTGTTCTGATTGTGTGCGGAGGAAGAGAGGATGTCAATGGAGTCCAGGCTGGAGTAAGATGTACCCTTGGCTCTGTGGGATTCCATGATGCTCTCAAAATGCTTGCTGAATGAGTCCATGCCATCCTCTGACAGTCGATGGCACAAAAGGAATGTCAAGGGAGAACGCAGGGGTGTCTGTATAGTTTCTCTATGAAAAGAAAAATATATTAACGTGTGCACAGCATTCCAAAGGCTGCCATGCCTTCTGCTGATCCTAATCTACTATGTTCTTCTGATTGTTTGGTTTTGTATTAATGAAAAAACACCTTTGTAATTAGTAGATAAAAAAAAAGTCCTGTAAAAAACATTCTTTTAAATTAATGTTAATTGGAGCTTGTCCAGTGCTTCCTGGGACTATTGTTACCCACTATTCCGTTTCACATAGTTTACTAGTATCTAAAGCCTGGAATATATAATATTTACATTCCAAAGTCATTGTAAATTAAATGAATGCAGCATGATTCTTTACTAGTATAACACACACATTGATTAACCACAATATTGCATGATAATCCATGAAACAATACTTACATAAAATTCTCAAAACCACCTTTGTTTCTATGACATATAGAGAAGCATAAGGTGAAATGAATGGAAAAAATAAATCTAACACCTTTCTACTTCAATGTCATACTATTGCAAAACAGATATATTATATTAAGGTACACAATTAAAATTTCTTATAGTATGATACATAGTTATTTTTTGTTCCTTTAGACAGATTGCAGGTAATGACTAAAATGAATTAGCAATAGAGAAATAGTAAAGGTCAGTAGCCCTCTCTGCATTTTCAATTCCTGGGTAAAAAAAAGTGGTCACATGTATACAATCTCTAATGATCGACTATAGGTGGGGCTAACACAAAGGTATTTAAGATTAACACACCAATATATCTGATGCTCCATTTGTGAATCCGCAGCACAATACAAAAACCCTTAGGAGCTGTTCCAGATGGATTGCACACACAGGTATGTCCTATCCAGAGGTGCAAGTTTTTACAGGAACACACACCTCTGGATAGGACGTAGGGAAACAAAGGGCAAACTGTTCCCCTGCAGTGAGAGTCATATGTGCAGTGGCTCCAGCTTCTATAGCCGCAGTCTCTACACTTTTCAATATATTTAACTGTTTGGGTTTAATAACCCATATAAAACCAATGAGGATGTTAATTTTTCATTGCTCATCTGCCTAAAAATCAAGCACAGCATTGGAATAGCCCCTATAAGCTAGAGAAACGTCTAATGTGGGTTTTTATTTTTAAATAAAAAAGCTCTCTATTTACCACCACCCAATACACACAGCATTTTCATGACCCTGTCTGTGAGGAGTTTGTATAGTCTTTTCATGTCTGCGCTGGGTTCACTGGGTAACGCCCACACTTCAAAAACATGGTTTCCCTGGTGTATGTGTAATGTATCTCCATAGAATATAAGCCTGAGGGCAGGGCCCCTTCCCCACCGAATTCTGTGATACAAATTGAAAAAATGCTATGTAATATGATGGCACTATATGAATAAATACATATAAAAACATATTTCTTTATGCTTTTAAATCCCACCAACCAACGAAAAGATTTCGGCCCCTGGTTGTAACAAAAATTTACAAGACGCCTCCAGGTTGAACATTTAATATTGGGTGTAGTCACTTGGGTAATATCATGCTAAAATTTTATATACTGAATGACTTAATTGTCATTGAGTTTCTCCACATTCCATTACTATTCTTACCTTTTGATTTCTCCAATCTTTGTTGACTCAAACACCTCGTCTTCATCCTCATCAGCATTGTCCTCCGCCACCTTAGAGGGAAAGGCAGGAATCTCAGGGATGGCAGTGTTTTCTTGTTGCTGTTCTGGTTTCTCTGTGCTGGTATCTGTGTTACTCTCGCTGTCCTTTTGACTGCCAATAGCAGAATCCAACCCTTCATTTTCTGCCAGAATATCGTCTATGTTGGTTTCCCGGTAGCACCTCAATGGCACAGAGTCCAGGTCTGTCTCTGAGTACTTAATAGTTCTGCGGATAATGCCCGTTTCACAGGTTTGCGGTAACTGATCATTTGAAGATTTCTCAATTTCAACCTCCACATGACAAAGGCTATGCTGATAAGTATCCGTTTCTGTAGGAATGTGCCTATTCTCCAAATTACCACTGCTGATGGGCGAACATGGAGATGACGAGGTCTCAACTATCTGTAAACCTAAAAATAAAAGACTTCATATAGACATTTAGGCTCCTACAATACATCTACAATAATATATCTGCAAAACACAATTATTTTGTTAAAGGTTATAAAATAATAACCACTGGTCAGGTCTATATGATAATCCTTCTATTACAACTGAATGTAAGACTACCCCTTATCCTCACCACTACAGCAACTCTCTGATGACTGATAATGGCATCAATGGAGTTTGAGCTGTCCTCTTATAGGGAGGGACTATGAAATTAATTTAATAATAATTGTAGACTGGAGACCTAAAGCACCAGCATGAGTGCCATGCCGGATACCAGTGGATTCAGCCTTCTATGGAAGCAAGCAGAGACCATGGACCTAATTCTTTTGGTAGCTGCAGCAATCGGCCGCCAGGTCTATCAGATTCAGAGCTGCATGTTTCTTCATAACTTGGGTAAATGTAATGTATACACTCTTGTATCTTAACATTTAAATAAAAAAACAGAAAGCAATCAGTATATTTTACCTAAAAATGGGCCTTAAATGCTGAATGGTTACTATTTAATAATATTGATTATAGTACATTAGGCAACTAGTTGTCATACATAACAAAACACCACCTGTATGTATTATTAAGACATACCACCTTTTACGCTTCCCCTACATATTTCTACCCCCCCTACATATTTTATTTAGTGATAGTCAGTAGTGTGTAGCTAGTGCCGGACAGAAAATGTGTTTATTTTGTATTTTTTTGTTTCCTGCTGAATTGAGGTCAGTCAGTTTACTACCTGGAGCTTGTGTGACATTGCTACTAAAAATCCACTCCCACTCACAAAATATTATATATTTTTATATATATATATATATATATATATATATATATATATATATATATATTCTATAGAAACAGAAGGTGCGCTCCACCTCAACCACAATACAGACACAAGTTAAAACTGGTGTATAACAGTGCAGTCTTAAGGTCTCTCCCGTGTGTACAAAGTACAAAGTGTACAAACTCTTCTTATAGAGGGAAAAATAGTTTATATAGCACTAGCTCCAATTTTCCGTAGCAGACCGCTGCTCCCCTTGAAATAGATGATCTTAGGTCTTCATCGAATATAATCTATTAAAAACAAAAAGATACAAGGGGGCGTTCCATAGTGCAATATCATTTAATGTAAAAACTATAAAAACAAGTATTTGTTCCACATGTAATCTGTGTACCGAAAGACGGTCAGGGGGGAGCTTGCTTGAACGTGCAGACTAAACACTATCACCGTGTCCTGAAGGTATACCGTGGGACGTTACCATCATTGAGCCGAATAAGACAGGGGACAAGGTGATGTACACAAAGATCTTGTTGTGGTTAAACCGTGTACTTATACGCTTTTAATCAAGATATCCTTTCGGTACGCAGATTACCTGTGGAACGAATACTTGTTTTATAGTTTTTACATTAAATGATATTGCACTATGGAGCGCCCATTGTATCTTTTTGTTTTTAATATATATATATATATATATATATATATATATATACAGTATATATTGTATTTCCACATGTATAAGACGCACCTACTTCTTATACATGGGAAAAATTACTTTACTTTACGTTACCATGTGCCAGTGTTAGGAGTCACACTGTGAGCAGGGTCCCAGCTATTAGAACAGCTGGGAACACTGCTCTCTCTCATTGATTTTATCATTCTGGAAACCAGGATCCTTGCTCTGTTAAAGAAAACAAAAACTAAACAAACACATAAAAATTCTCGGTCCCCTTCTCTCCAGAGTATTAGCTCATTACATGTCCTCCGCAGTCTCTGGCAGCCTACAAAAAGTCCCTCTTCTCGTGCCTTTACTCCGCCACAAAGGTGGTCATTCCCCACTCAATGGAGATCTCCTCTAACCCCTACCATTCCTGAATGGTTCCAACGTATAGATTTCTGCATGCTCATGGAAGATATTGTGACCTCGGCCGAGGATCTTTGTATCGATTTCCAAACCACCTGGTTTTTCTGGCTATAGTTTAAAACTACACCCGTCCATCGTAACTTACAGGATGCCCTGACTTCACTGAATATTTGACGTTGTGTTGGCTTGACTAATTCGACAACAACATCGAACACTGGACTGACCCCATTCTGTTTTGGAGTGCCTCTAAGGCAGTGATTTGTGGCCAAATAATTAGCTATGTAGCCCAAAAACGCAGAGAGGCCGAACTGAAACACCGTGACCTGCAGACAGGAGCGTCGGACGCCTTTAACGTTGACAAATCAAGATTTCTGTTTAGGATGTATTGGCTTGACACCCTACTGAACAAGTGTGCAAAGGTGGAACGCTTTTTTTGGCCTTTGGGTGGAATTTATTGATGCCCCCCCGCCCCTGCATCAAAATACAAATACATGCCTGTTTTCGTGACACAGTCTGGTATATGAGCAGGGTGATGGAGAGTGTTTGTTAATGTCTTGTTATTATTTGTGTCCTTACCAATTATTTATGTTTGAGCCCTGCCTCCTGCACCCTTGCCTTTCCAGTTTTTCCTCTTTGTATCGTTAAAGCTTTTACATACCATTAGTGCTACTGTACCTTTTGTTATATTGTCATATTACTTGCCATGTAAATTGTTTTTCTGTGTGGCTTAAATAAAAGTTAAAAAAGAAAAAAAAAACTGCACCCGATTATCAGGTGATACGAGATACGGCCCCTTCACCTTCACCCTTTATTTGTATGAGTAACTAATACCATGTGGACACTCATTTGCTGACAAAGATCAGTATACACACATTCTGACATCTCAGATTGCAAAATGTGTTTATAAAAATAGGGTAAAAGAAGTCAATGGGACATCATATCATTATATTGCATCAATATGGCCTATTCATGGTTCATTCGTCATGCTGAGTACTTTCCTATTATTTACTGGACTGCGTATATATATATATATATATATATATATATATATATATAGATTAAGGTTAAATAATAAAATATAGTATCTATACCTATGGTTGCTGCCAGTTACTGTAGCCAGGACAAATGTATTTATGAAATTGTGTTTTCAATACACACCAGTCAAAAGAGATTATAAATCACATCCCACTATTTGTAAATAAATGTGCAGGCTACCCAATATGCAAATTAATTGTATAATAATGATGTCTGATTAAAATAAGGATTGAGAATACACTACATTATAAGCGTGTATAATTGTAATACACTGACATTTCCAGAAGGTGGTGCAAGAGCACCAAACAATATTGGCACATATACCAAATAAAATGATAACAATCTGCTTAACACTGGTATAAAAATGGCACCTCTAATATACCTGTAATATTCAGAACACGTACATGAAGACTCTTTCAGATTTTTTTCCATCCCTGAGATCTTTGTGATAACACTTAATAGTGACTGGTTGTGTATTCAATGGATATAATATTTTTCCTGATTCTGATGCCACAAAAAATGTATTTCAATATTTCATGGCATAGATAATAAATAGAAAACTATACTGCTGCAGAAATCTAATGGTAGAAAGTTAGTAAGTTAATAATAAGAATACAAATATTGGCATATAAAATAGTTAAGGTAACACAACTAATATTTTTAAAAAGCAAAAAAAAAAGACAAAAATAACGAAATAATCATTTCTTTTAGATATGGTGGAGTTGATCCATAGTTTCACCTTTTTTAAGGGCAATTGTTGTTGGGCAATTGTAAACGTAAACCATGGTGCAAGTATGTGTAGTTTAATACTATTTTATCACGCAGAAAAAATATTATGCTTTTGACAAGGACAGGGGCTGTAATCAGTGTATGTGGAGGTATTTATAGATGACAGAAGGTGTGAGTAGTGTACGTGGAGGTATATATATAGGTAACAGGAGGTGTGAGCAGTGTATGTGGGGGTATGTATAGGTGACAGGGGC
>JABWIB010002681.1:29144-42964 GCA_016617825.1 Platyplectrum ornatum | reverse complement strand
ACTATTACATTATATATATATATATATATATATATATATATATATATATATACACATACACACATATATGTTCTTGTCAGATTTATTATTATATGCTGGCAGGTTTTTTTGTTACAATTCAAATTTTCACACTTATTCCGGTCTCTTTGTATAGGGCACGTGCGCTCACGTTCTGCGTGGGGAGCAATACCTCACTAGTAGCATAGGTCTTATTTTAATTAACATTGACAGAGATTTATATAAACAGTCCTGCTTTTATCCCCATCATGCCCCCAGCCATGCTTTTATACCCATCATGCCCCCAGTCCTGGGGAATTC
The DNA here is from genome assembly GCA_016617825.1 of Platyplectrum ornatum. NCBI lineage: Eukaryota > Metazoa > Chordata > Amphibia > Anura > Limnodynastidae > Platyplectrum > Platyplectrum ornatum. The sequence continues at coordinate 42,646 of JABWIB010002681.1, read as the reverse complement.
ACTAGGGCTTCTTTCAAGGTAGGGCTTATTTTCGGGGGTAGGGCTTATTTTGGACGGTTTTGCAAAAATTAGGGCAGGGCTTATTTTCGGGGTAGGGATTATTATCGAGGAAAAGCGGTACCAGTACACATCATTACTCAGAAAATGTGCTGTGATTGGCTGCGATTGTTTGTTTACATGAGGGGAGGGAGAGACAGGTAGTGTTGTTTTGGAAATAGCTGACTGTGTCAGCNCTGCACAAACACAATGGGAGAGGAAAGCCAACTATATAGTGTTCACACTGACTGAAAAAGCTGGATAGGAGGGCTAAACACCTTCTTTTAAGCAGGNTCNGAACACCAGATTTCAATAGCCAGCATTTTGTAAATGGAGCGTTTAGAAGCTGGCTTTTTCACTGCAGCCGACCTTTTCATCAAAAAAACAGTTAATTTGAGGTAATGTGAACAGGGTATAACAAATAATGTCCACTGGATCTATTCATACATGTGATAGCGCAACAATTCAATACCTGGAGAAACAGCTTTATGATATGCCACATAATAGTTNTATAGATATGTGAAGTTGGGTACACACACAAAATAGATTTACATACAATCAACGTCATTTTCCTTGCAACCTGTGTCAACAGATTGTAAACATATCTTACACATTCACTATACAATCAAGATTATCTGCCAAAATCAGCAGAATGTAAATAAGGCTTAANTAACGGACTGACAGGAGCAGCTAATGTCTACAGACAATGCAGTTACTCAGAAATTGAACCCTTAAATAAATAATGATGACATGAGGTGCCCTGATTCTGTAAACAATTGAAGAGGCAAGCTTGTCTGAATGACACCGCATATACAGCATGCATACACACTGTAAGCTGGTCAGGTAGATTACCCCTTTACAAGGTATTCTACTGATAGCTGTATACTGCAGTGGTTCTTAAAATTGTTGGAAGTCAGATATGAAGGCCAATGTCACAAATCATACAGAGTGGGGTGAGCGGCAGAACTGTCAGGTTATACCATGGCATTTACTTATTCATTTTTTGCAATAAATGACGCAACAAATGTTAGAGTTTGCCATAACTATTCATCAATAGCCTTCNGTTTATATGGCAAAACATTGAAAATGCCATAACAGTATTGTGTGAATGCCAAAATGTATATTACTGCACCTGGCGAATGGACATATAGGCCCCCGAGACTGACCCATCGAACCCATGTTAAGAACCACCGGTATAGAGAGTACTGAGCTGCAGGTAACACTGGTTTAGTGGTGAATATCAAAAAACCACCTTATTCTAACCACACAGCGAGTAAGCTTTCCTTTATATAATAACATTGTAATTGTGATAAACAGCTATCAGGTAAAGCTGCATGACAGGCAGCAGAGGGGGCTCCAGCTATATGGCAGCATGCTAGGAGTGGGCTCTCTGTGTAACTATACAACCAGGTTACTGCTGCTATACCTTCACATAACTGCAGTGCGAAAGCCATAAACCGGAGCTCTGCAGGCTGCTCCTACTGTACACCTTCCACCATTATCTGCACATATCTTACACATGTACATGGCTGGTCCTGTAAGCTATGCAAGCGGTAAGAGCGGCCAGTCTAACCCGTGTGTCGGAGNCTCCGCCGGTGCCCGCAGTGCTGTGGCAGTGCCCGCCGCAGTCCTCAGTCAGTGCAGTCCCCAGTGCAGCACAGCCTGGAGGAAGGAAGTGAACACGAGAGAACCTACGAGACTCATTCAAACTCAGCGCCGCGAGATCACAGGCTGCATGACAATTGGCCAGCTAAGCTAAGGGTGGTCACGTGCTAAGTGCGCTAGCCAATTAGCTAAAAGCATCATTCAGTGGCTTGNGCAGGTAACGGTCGCTGAGCCGATAGACATAGCTGCTACAAGGTACAGTCCACCTGACAGTGACAGCGTGACGGGCGGCTGTGCCGGACAGGGGATACTCGGTGAGATAAATAATAATAATGTATAATGCGAGCATGGCTGCTGTGTCGTGTACATTGTGTTCATATGACTGTAACGAAACAAAGCAATGACACTTGTAGTAACTATGTTAGACTATGAATGAAATAAAATAGTTTCAATGTTGTGGTATTGTTCTTCCTGCAATGTAATGCTGCATTATAGACCTATGACATAGCAAAACATCAGGCTGATGTGAGGTGCGACATTGCACAATACAGTGATACTGTATACAGGACATTATCACCACCACTCACTGGAGCGATGATCACTACTGGGGAGGGAGGATCTACAGACATTGACAGGACGCTTTTGCACTGTCTCTGCACTGATTGACTACTGTGCTGGCAACTGACCCGTAGGACATGTGCCCACCACATCAGGTAACTTAAAGTGGGCGGTTTATTTGTGTGTGTACAGGGTCCGATAATCAGATTCTGNCCACACACTGTACAATATCATCCCCTTTGGGACAATAATATGATCTTTTGGAACTTTATCTGAGCCACACACTAGAATGATTATTGTGGCAATACATGATAATTGGTGAATTGGCAAAATAATCATCCTGTTGACCAGCTTTATTCTTTAGTGTGTTTGCCATTTAAGACTGCAATAGAATAACTGCTATGGACATGTTGTGGAGATTGATAAAGGTCATCGCTTCCAATTGTCATGTTTAAAAGAAACTCCATGAGTAAACTGTCAAACCTAATATGTGCTTTAAATCATTGTTTGTAATATACAGAAATGTGTAAATCCCGGCCCCCACTGTCTTACAGCCAATTTAATTAGAAAATGGACGCTGTGTCTGTGGTCGCCCACCTGAGGGACCTGGCTTCTGATCCACAGCACAGGACTAGTATTGTGAGAGACAAAAGCTGCATTTCGGGTCTCATTCTGTTTCTGAGCCATCAGGACACATCTGTGGTACAATGTGCCTTACAGGTAAGTGTAGCAGATACAGCATTTTAGAACAATTTACACTGTAGATAAATAGAAACATTAAACATACTTTGTCTTGAAACAGACCATTCACTATTTATGTGAAAATCCCAATCACTGTGAAATAATGAAAAATGAACTTGGTATGATGGTGAGTTTAGAGAACATAAGAAACAGGTAAGATTCCTTCTATACATACTTAATATCTATAAATGTGTATAGTTTCAGATCATTATCTACAGTTTTAAATAACAATGGACTAAATTCAGACTTTACTCACAACTTACTCAAGAGTGGGTAAAACCATGATGAATTGCAGGGGAGGTAAAATGAATGTCAGTGTTTGCATGCAGGGAGAATGCTTTATTTTTGCATGTTGCACACAGATACTGACCAGCGTTACTGTTACACTGTTATTAGACTTGTGCATGAAACATCACCACTCAACTCTAATACTTTTTGAAACTAATGAAATGTAACTCTCCTGCAATTCACATGGTTTTACCCACTCTAGAGCAAGTCGTAAGTCAACAGTGCCGAAAGTCTGAATCTGGTCCAATGTTACCCTTTCACAGAAGCCGCCTCTTCCCCCTTCATGCTGCGCCCAATTGGTTTTACCATTTTTTGACCCTTAGTTTACCATCTCAGTTTAATCAAAGAAATAATTCAAAGAACCCCCAAGGTCTGGAAAAGAGATGCAGAGTAACATATTGTTGATCCAAGTCTATTCATCTAATAATGTTCTGTTAACATGGTGCCCATTTTCCACTGTGCAAGTACAAATATTTGTGTTCTGCTCTATCTGGCCATGCCTAAATATCTGGATTAAGCTTTCTAAAATATAACTCTCAACAGGTACTAATCTGTTAATTGACTTTTTTTTATTATTATTTTTATCTGCTTTTGACATACTAACCACTTCCTTCCCTTTCTTTCCCTCAGTTGTAATATGAGTAGCACTATCAAAATACTCGCCCAAACCATTTATGTATTGCTGAGTGCATCTCCTCAGGTGTCTACACCAGAAGCCAAGAGTAAAAAAAACAAACCGCAGTTCTTCATTTCAAGTACCAATAAAAAGGCTAAAACTGTAACTCTACATATTCATGGACTAGATGATCTGGTAAGTAAAATATTATTTGGCTGAACTTTGCTTTAAAACATGAAATCCTGCACATACCTAATGCTACATGTTCTAAAATAAGTTTTCATTCTGCTGAATGTTTGTGAAGTATCACCTCACCATTCACCATTCACTGTTAATGGCGCAGGTATTTCATCATAACATCACTACTACAAGAATGTAATACTGGCTTTTATTCGAACTTGATTTTCAGGAAAGGAAATCTTTGTGTGAAGAGGCATTACTGCAGGTGAAGGGTGTCATCAGCTTCACCTTTCAGATAGCCAGGAGGAGATGCACCGTCCGTGTAAAGCCGGATTTACCAACAGATGTAAGGGGGGGTGTGGGTGAAACCAACCATATACAGAATTGTATTAAAGTCATGCATGCATGGAGAATTATTACTGAACAGTAGCTACATATAGAAAACATGCAAGATGTCATAGTTACACGGTATACTCAGAGAAAGACATTGGACTTCCTGGTGGTAATAGTTTTATTTCTTATTTACCTGTTGTGTTTACATAACATTTTATTTAAGTATGTATAGATTAATACCTTGTTATCCCAATGTCTGCATTCAGTGTAGTGGAGACTGCTAGCACACAATAAAGTGTTTGCTTATATATGTTAACCTGTATTACAGAGTTTAACTTCAGCAATTGCTGAAACCAAAGTTCTGAAGGCGCAGCAGGTTATAAGGAATGACTGTGGAAAGGAGGTATGATTTGTACATTTCAAAATACACAATGTTTATATTATTTGAATACATTTAAGAATTTCTTTATGGGGAATAATACATGTAAAGTGACAGGTAGCACTCGTGTTTTACCAAAGTACACAATTCTATGCAAAAACTATACAAAGAGATTAACCCCAGGAGATGTTAACAAAAGACAGTTTGTTTCAGGACTTTACATTTAACAAAGTTGCTATTTCCATTTCATCCAGGTCTCAATCTAGCTCAGGTTGCTTGTCATCCCACACAGTAGGATAATCTTTGTGTACACATTGGGGTATATTTACTAAGCAGGGAATTTGTCCATAGCAACCAATCAGATTCGAGCTCTCAGTTTCATTTTACATACTGGAGAATGTAAGCTCGAATCTGATTGGTTGCTATGGGCAACTTCCCCACTTTTCAATTCCCCAACAAATTCCCTGCTTAGTAAATATACCCCATTGTGTAAAAGCCGAACAAAGCAATAAATACCAATCTTAATTATTCCACTTTCATAGGTTTATGTTCCACTGCAAAGTTTGGAACCAAATCAACCGCTGGAAAAGAGTCTTTTCTTACCAGACTATCTGCCAGAAGAAGAAAGTCCACAGAAAGATCTTGAAAAAGCAATTACCCGTCCTCTATCAAAGGAAGAGAGCAGTGGAAGCTGGTTTAATACAGCAGCAAATTTCCTCAGTAAAACCTTTTACTGGTGACCCATATATGCATGTACGTCCAGGTCATGTTGTGTTTACATGTTATTTAAAACACTAAGTGAAGACTCCAGTGAAACAGCATGTTACGGTTAGCAGATGCATGAGGTAGTGTGTAACATTATTGGTCCTTAAATTCTTCTCCTCAGCAGTAGCATACATGAAAATATGCAATAAGCATGTGACATGAAGTATTCAAAAGTCAGTTCTTGAATGTTCCTCTCACATGTAAAATAGATTTAAAAGAAAAATATCATCCTTGTCCTCCAGCGCTGTGGAGACTGTACATACACCTTTACCTTTTATATTCAATAAGAAAGCAGAACCACATACTCAATGTAAAGGATTAACATTAATGGATATATGAATAATAGTAAATTCATGGGAATCCTATCTCTTAAGCCAAAATGTATGTTTTCATATCGTAATTTCCTGATTTGCTAAACTTCTGCTTGTCTCTAGATGTTTGTAAAACTATGCAGGGAAGAAGGAGTTCGTTGTGAATACATTCCCCCAACCTGCATGCATCTGTCCTTTCTCTTTTCAAAGACCTTTGTACAGTATGTGTAGATGTAGCTGTATATAATATAGAACGTGAAAATAAAACTTGATTACCAGTCTGTGAAAAAAGGTGGAAATATTGTATTGAATTTATTTGATAATGTATTTATCACTTCTGACCAAAGTCTGAAGAAGGACCCTATAAACAGTAATAGGTGGTGTTGAAACAACAAAGAAATGAAAAGAGTTCGTTTCTTGGCACACATTGGGTCCCATCAAAAATAGTAATTTGTGAGGTTTGCTCCATTAAGTATTTTGAATTAATGTTGACAAGACATAATTCAATACCCATGTGCTAAGTGGATTTCTTTGGGGATTTTGATAATCAGACGAGGCCCGGATTTCCTTTAGTGGAATTAACAGTGGACCTTGGTGAACTGACTGATCCAGACTCGATCGCTGGGATAGAGACTATTTCAGTGTGCTAGGCTAAAGTTCTTTTAGGGCTGACCCAAATTTTTGTAGCAAGTGCAAAATAAGCGTAGACCTGGGCAAACCGCGTTGAACTGTGAGAGGGCAAATTTATATTATAAAAAAAAGAATGTGTTAAAGGATGGATTTTTGTAGCACAACTCTACAGCGTACAGTTATGCAGTATGGGTGTTTTATTTGCAAAAGCAAAGTATTTTTCCTGCATGCAAAATGACTAAAGTTAAAATGTTTCCCTCACATTGCAGAATAGTTTTGTTCAGATTTCCGCTTGTATCTGTTTAAAAATTAGGTGTAAGTATACCTCCATTCATATTTATTTTTTACATTTACAGTTAAGTGTAGTTAAGGCCCTTGGTTGCGCTACAAGGACTAACTGCCATACCAAAATAACCAAAAGTGAAGAGTTCTCACACAGAAACTACACTCATAGGCACTTTAGTACAGGTTTTCTATATAAATATCAGTCCTCTTTACAGCATTGTATGTTTAGGTGTTTTGTGTTTTGTGTTTTGTGTGTGTGTGTGTGTGTGTGTGTGTGTGCACACATTTTCATTTAAGTTACACTTTTATTATGAGCTTAAAGTGCAGACTGCACTTTTAAAGGTATGCACATCCAAATTTAAAAGATGGGTTTAATACATAGATCCTAAACAATACCCCTGCCCCCTTATTTTTATGGACAAACCCTGATATTCCATAATTTTTTCCTTATTAATAAAGCATGTACAGGGCCTGCAGTTATTTACAAGTGTTACAATAGCATTTTAAAGCTCTCAAAACTTATTAATGCACGTTGGATCCCTGGGCCCAAACTTCAGGCAGTTCATGTTAATTTATCCAATTATATTCTCAAAATACAGAATTGTGTATGGTTTTAATTCTCACATTTTATACGTGTTTACTACACAATCGGAAACATAGCCTTTGTGATGCTCCATGATCAGATATTTGAAGAGTTTATTACGTTTGAATCATACTGTGGTGCACAGTCTGCCAATTTCTGCAGAGAAAATCTGTGGCAAATAATACCAATCTAAATAAACAGAGTAACATTTTACATGTATGGGATATCCTAACAAAAGCAATGACACTGAAAAATATTATCCATGAAAAGAAAGACGTACAAGAGGAGTAGGTTTGGGAAATATATTGGTCTTAATCTGTTACAACAGCACAAACTTTCAAACTATTCAAATCTATTTTACTGTATAGCATGTCATGGACAAAGGAAAAATAAAGAACCCATTCACAGTATCACACGCCATTGCAAAAACACATAAGATTAACAGGAACACTTTAAAAGAAGATTCTAAAAGTTATCATTTTAAACAACAGCAAATTACATTTACCAGCCTCCCGTTGCATAAATCTACTCCATACCATTTATGTTCTTTAAAAAAAAGTTCTTGTTTTTGAGCAGTAGAATTAAAATACATCTCAAATGCTGAACGGATAGTGATTACATAAAAAGGAACTTGTGATAACACCCTTCTTCCAGATATATCACTCCTGCAAAAGAAAGGAAAGTCATATTATAATGTGCTTTAAGGCTAAAAAAGTTTATAAATATTTTATTTGTTATTAACCTTTTTTTTGTTATTTTTTAAAGATTTAGATGTGTAACACATCCTTCGCTCAACTAAAAATATGAAGCATACAGGTACCATAGTGACACAATGTAATGGTATAATGGCAAGCTAAAAGGGCACACAGCTTACATTAGTCACATTCAGCTGGAAAGAATGATCACCAATTATTAGCAACTATTGGAATGAAAACTAATGACAGTTTCCAGCAATAATAGCAAACACAGAAAGGAGATACCTAGAGTATGCATCCCACTTTTTGTGCGCAATGTCTTGTGTGTATCTTAGTTCCCAGCAATAGTAAATGGATTTTACATACTTTTAAAATAATGTCTGGCCAGTATTATGTATATTTCAAAGATTTTTCTGGCATACCTGTTTATTTCCAAAGAATACTTGTGATCTAATGTAATACACAAGCAATCATTGTTTCCTACCTTTTCATCTTTGCGTCTGTCTTCCATTCCTTCTTCTTCATCATCTACAAGGCCATCACCTTGGTACTTATCATGTGTCCATTTTGGGCTACTTCCAGACTTTTTAAAGGGAAAGCGCCCTCTACCACGTTGAAAGTTGCCACGGCCTCTTGCTCTCCTTGCCCAGTAATCCACACCATCATCTCGGTCATCGTGCTATGCCGGCAAACAAGATTATTAAGCCTTTCCTCAGCAAACCCACTGATCTTAATGTCACAAAGTCATATCAAAGTAATAATACTGACTAGTACTTATATATTTGCTAAGTTACAAACAACCTCAATATGCAAACATAGAAAAGGCACTAATAGTGTTATTCCCTATGGTCTATTACAGCCAACAGACAGAAAAAAAAATGTAGATCACTGAAAACAACAGTTTTTAGAGCTGAACTCAGTTATGGGAAGACCTGTTGTATTGCTTTGCAAATAGAATCAAGTTAATTGAACATAGAATTATTCACCTTTATTGGTCATTGTCAATTGTAATACAAATCCAAATCAGATCAGACATTGATCTGATCAAAGAAAATAAACAGGGGGAAAGACCCACAAAAAATTGAAAACATTCCTTTTGCCTTGTAACATGAAAAACTGACTATAGTTATTCTATTCTGGAAAATAGACCACAGTAGGTGGGGTGAATGTTCTTACTGGAACACAGGCCAGTACAGCTGCTCCTGTAACAAATACATGTATTGTGGGCAGTCTGGTTCATGCAAAGGGAAAACCTTGAACACCCACCAGGAAGTATTTCTTGCTTTTAGGAGTATATTCTGGATCCCACTCCTCCTCTTTTGATCGCTTTTGAAAAGTTGGTGCTGTATTCACAGGAGCAGTACTTGTTCCAGCAAACACCCCTCGCGCACGGCCTCTGCCTCTAATTCGGAACTGCTAAACAATTGGTTTAATTGGTGAAGTGTTCCCTTTGAACATGGCAAAGATGGTTGCTTAGTCAGACTATGTGTCTACTATAACTGATGATAGAAAGTAGTATAGAGATATTAAAGACAATAAAGAACATGCCTCAAAGTGCATAATAGATGCAGATTTTCCAATTTTACATTGTAAAGCAGCTATCAGAGCATATTTAAATTCAACAGTCTCAATTTGCATCTACCTAAACTTCCATGTAAGGAAAATGTAATGTAAACTATATACTATTGCTATTTTAATATATATATCACAAAGAGTATGTGAAAAAGAAAAACATAGGAGTGATTAATAGTGTCGTCAAATTATTGCATATATTTCTTCCCAAAGGTCAACAGCTTTGTATAGTGTCAAAGCAAAGTGAACAGCATTCCTGCGTCATTTTATTATAACAAACGCGGTAAGCGACGAGAAACAAAAAACTGACCCATACCTTAAAATAATAACAGTTGGAACTTTACACAAGGCAAAACTATTTTACATTTTCTCAAAGAATTCAAATTCATTTATTCTTTGCATGTCTTTCTCACAATTCAACATGGTTTTGTCCTGGTGCAACTTCCCACCTGTTTTCCTCTTATTTTTCCTGAACTATGTTAAACTATGTTAAAGTTCCCAATTATTAAAATTTTTAAAGAAACTGAAACTAAACATAATGACACTTCGAAACTTAAAATATGTGTGCGTTTTCTGGAAGATACATATGAAATAAAATGGCACTATCAGACACCATTGTGTGCCTCTATTTATTTCTTACATTGACCTGTTAATATGGGAAAGAATTTTTGTGGAGGACATTTCATTATTGTAAAGCAGTTTTGGTGAAACCGAGAACTGAAATGAGCACAATGATCAAAAGAATATTATTTACCTAAAAAAAATTACATTTAGAACTGCCTGATACTCAAGTATAATTTCTTTAGGGAACTAAAAGTTACATATACAAGGTCAAAGTGGCGTTGGGTTTTTATCAAAAGGCAATTTATCAATGAAAAATCTGCATTCAGAAAACATCCAGCTGACGTTACACACAGCCCTAACACTTATTTAAGAAAAGGTTCTTTGTACTCTCATTAGAAACACAACTGCAATGAAAAAAAAAATGTTTGTGTTTGAGGCGCTGTCTATGCTTCTTAAAAGGCTGCTACCAACACTGGTGTAGGGTTCACCAAACCCTAAAAAAAAAAAAAAGTACAAACCAGAAGAAAGGGTACAGTGTATTGGGAGCCTTTAAAATATGATCTATATACTTATTTATGTGGGTCAGAAATATAATGCTAAACAGATGCAGTCTCCATATAAAGGACTGTCTGGGTAATATAATTCCCTCATAAAAACATGGAAACATAAAAGAGAGAGAAAAAAATATATGAAAAAATACAATTTAATATATATTTTAAAACAAACAGTAAGTAAAATATAGGCAAATAAAAAATATTATATTAAATGAAGAGAAGAACTCTGGATTAACTGGAGAACTTATAATGAATATTAGCATGCGGCAACACCACAAATGGGGAACTGCCCAAAGCCCCAAACAAAAACAAACCATTTTAACAGCAAAAAATGAAAAAATGTTCGCAAATTTCATAGATAATTATTAGCAACTGTTACCAAATAAATATAAAAAATTGGGTTTGAGTTTTGGGTTTTATTTCATGGCACTGTGCTTTATTCCTGTCATAGTTCTAGTTTTTCATGTTGTAAAATTTAAATAAAAAGAGAATAAAAAAATTGGGTTTGGGTTTGTGATCAAACAAGAAATGAAGAAAATACATGTTTATTTTGTTACTGCTGCTGATGCATGCTATTAAAACAATTGTATGCCCAATAGTATTGGGTGCATACTATTGTATGTGTCCTCTGATTGGAACTGAACACACAAACCTTGACGTACTGCATGATGACCATGGTGAGCAAGCTAAAATAATTGCAGAATTACAGAAACAGAGAAGATCATTATGGATCAGTGGAGTATAGGAAATGCAATCAGCATACATAAGGTAAACTGATACAATATGCTACACTATGAATGCTTCATAGATTTTATTATCATCTAATTTATTGTATTATTTAAAACATGTTTATATTATGAATCTGGTATCAGTTCTTTCCAACTTACAAATGTACCCCTGGGCCTGGTGATTCCTGGAAATCCTGTATATTCTTTGGGGTCTAGGGGTCCTTTGAACTCCTCATCTCTGCTTTCCTTCTTGATGTCCTTATCTTCATCAGATGGAGGAGGGGATGGCTCATGGTCTTTCCTTCTTTTGCTGGAAGAGAAAATGATAAACACACATACAAAGAGAACTATTGAAACAAAGAAACAAAAGGAAAACACTCAGGAGTGGTTATTGTGTATAACCACAGCACATTTTCGGAACAAATTCAGTAATGTGTATTAATCATGACACTCCTTTCATTACTCTAGTATCCATAACTGGTGGATGCAAGTAGCGACAACAATTTTGATATATGTTATATACATTGCATGGTATCTGTGACCACNTGTATGAATAAATATGCTAAATTCTGGATGCAACGTTGTTTGTGATAAGCAAGTCTCAACAAAATACCAAGTGAATGTTGGGCTAAATGCAGTGTGGAGTGTGGATTTCCTATTGTTTTTTGTCTGGTACAACTTGTGTCTCAATTTTCATGTTTATGAATGTACACTAAAGGACATATTATAGCTTGACAGTGCTATATAAAAAGTGTCCATTTCTTTTAGTGAGATAATGGATTGTGTATATACTTGGTGTAGACAGTTTTCATGTCCCATCACGTTTTGCTTAAACTGCATCCATAAATACAATGCTTATATTTTAGCCATTGTTAAACTTCTTATAATGATTATTATACACACACAGTTTTCTTTGCTTGTAGTCCAACAAATAAAAAAGCAATAAAAAGAAAAATTAATAAAATTATAGCCAAGTACTAGCTGACCTTCTACAGCATCTGTAAAATCATTTGATAAATGTAACTGAAAAAAATTTTCCCAAATACTTAGAATATCCTTCCAGGCACACATCGCAAACAATGGTCTGAAGGAAGAAATTCAATATACTTTGTATTTCTTGTATAAACGCACACCCTTTTTTCTTCTTTGGAAGAAAATGACATTGAGAAGACAACAGCAATCTGTGATTTTGTTCGTACTGGGGTGTCATGAGTAGAAAAAATGCGGAATTAAGCATAACGAACCAAAGTTCTTACACAAACGGGTTCTAGAAATGCACTGCATTGAAGTCCAACTTCCTGATGTTGCCTGGACAATAGGACACAATAATTTGTCATTTTTTTTTCAGTTAGCTTGCTATTCCAAAGTTTTTGTCCTCATCCACCATTAGTCGTGTAAAAGACAAATACATATTTGCTGTAAAACAAACAATTGTGGTTGTTTACATGAAACAAATATTTATTATTTATCATTTAAAAAAGCTAAAACAAAAACACTGTGTTGCAAGGTAGGCATTCGGCTTACTTGTCATCTTTGAAAAATTTTAACTCTTTTTGCTCTTTCTGGGTCTTTTCACGCTTGCGGGAATCACTTGATTCCCGGGAACATTTTGAATCCCCACGTTCTTTGCTACGTTCCTTTCGACGACTGTCAGATTCGCCTCTTAGGTCAATCAAGCTGCTCTTTAGTTTTTTCTCTACCTGCAAACAGAAAGGAATTCAAAGCCTAGCACATAAAACATGTTTCTTCTATACAGATTCACAGAATACAACTAAACACATAATCTGTCAAAGAAGTAATGCTTTCATATACAAATAGAGAAACAAAGGCAATAAGCCACCACAAGTTTCTCCTAAATAACTTTCATAGATCATAGATGAATAAACTAGATGTCAAACCCCAAAAATACACAACACCAGGCCCCACAGAATTGTTTGATATGGAGGGAGGGGGAGTGAGGGACAGTGTCACATGATAGGAGCAATAGTTCTTGTGGTCAGGTCCTTTAACCCCTTGTACGGCGCAGCGGGAAGGTCTCTAATGACGAGCGCCCGGCATCGCGGGGTGACAGTTTAGAAA
>JABWIB010002681.1:16178-26383 GCA_016617825.1 Platyplectrum ornatum | reverse complement strand
AAGTACAATGTGTCACGAAAAAACAATCTCAGAATCAGTTGGATACGTTAAAGCATTAAAAAGTTATTACCACATAAAGTGTAACATGTCAAATGTGTAAAATAGGGCTTGGTCATTAAGGACCAAATAGGCTGCGTCACAAAGGGGTTAAAGACCAGCTCATTGACAATGGCAACTAGCTAGATGCACTACATGGGTTAAGGCTGGGAAGTTGCCATGGGCCACCTCCCATCCAGGCCTCTTAGCAAACCACTGATACAACTCATATAGAAATATAAAGCAATATACAACAGAATAAAGACAAACATTAAAATATACATTGCTTCAAAGGACAGGACATTCAGTGTAAGAAAAGGGAAGTCCTTGTTCTGGTCAGTGAGCTCATGACTGCTTTTAATATTATAACTACTTCTTCTGAATTTAAGCATGTCAAAAGCTCAAATAACATGGGCGTTTCTACCCGTTTGAAAAATCCATCATGTCCACTCACTATTGTGATTATTGTCCTGATCAATTAACTGGATGAGCAGACCAATAATCGCTCTAGTGCAATGTGCGCACTTGTGCGTGTGTACTAAGCCTGAAGCACACAACTCTATTATATATTTCATTGACATAAGATAATACCTTTGTGGGTTCTTCTTTTACAACCATGTCTTTGTCTTCTTTCTGCAAATATATTTGCTTTCTTTGTATGTTTAATGATAGATCTATCCTCCTGCATTAACAAAAGACATTTAGTAGCAGTTATAAACGTCTCAACCATACAGAAGGTCATAATGATGTTAACATTTTTAATGTAACATTATGATTTGGTGAATGCAGCTTGTAAAATGTCAACTTTTTTTTTATGTACAAAAAAAAAAACAGGATACAACATTGAGGTTATTTACCGATGTATTTCAGGGCTCTTTGGACGGCTGGATTGTTCCTTGGCGACTGTCTGATACCTAGCAAACCGTTCACTGAGGGTCTGACCATCACCTTTAAAATAATGCTCTGTTAAAAAGAAAAATTTTACTCATTAGTTCTTAGTTCAATCTCCATGATTACTGAAAACGACATAATTTTGAACAAAATAGGAAAAATGTATTTTAATCATAAAATCATTTTTCCTTCTTCAAATGTGCCCACACTATCAAAATATGGAGGTCCTCCAGGGAAAGCATAAATACAGAATTAAATAAACCATTACATAGCAATGATTTCCATTTTAAAGGTGATAATTATTTTTGTGCTATAGTATCCAGGAAGCAACAAGTAGGAAAGAGGGGACATTCACGCTAAATTATTTAGGCACCTAATAGAAATTTGATAGACCACACTGATAGACAGTCATATTTCAAAAATTCCCAGTGGAAGAAATGAACTACTTTTGTATTATTTGAGGGCAATACACCCTTAAATGTCATAGTTTAAAAAAAGAACAAAGCCTTCCACATCAAGCACCTCCTATAACTGCAGACTGTTTTAATCATACCTGAGCCCTATACATCAAGGTAAAAGGCTGTATTGGGAGATCTGGCAAGTCACAGATACTGCAAATTTAAACAGATATCTTAATACATTATATATAGAACTTTCTCTGAACAGCAACATTACAGTTAAAATGACATAAAAGTGGTAGTCCCTGCCTGTAACACATACTAGACTACGTTTTTCTACTTCAGAAAAAATCCACTAATTAAAATTAAAAGTCTGTTGAAATAGGACACAAGAGAAATAAATTACAATTCATTTAATGTAACTTGTGGCCATTAAGAAGCATCAACTATCCCCGCTTGTAGTTCCCTGGCTTTAGTGAGTAAATAGAATTTCTAGAAACCACAGACATAATAGCTAAGAGAAGTTCTCGTCAATTACTAAAAAAAAAAAAATACAGTTTATTTTCTGTTGCCAATTTGACAGTCATAGTCCTCTTTTGTTCTTTATTGTTACATTGGGAATCCAAACTCACAACTACATCCAACGTTCGCTAGCTTTTCTCCAAAAAGTATGCATTTTGGAAAAAAAATGTTGTTACCATATTTTACTTTAAGCCTTCAAGCAACAAAACACAAAAAGTAATAAACAAAAAAAGAAGTCATTCAAATCAGGCATTTTACATCAATGCAACACAAGATACCGACATGAAATAAATGTGAAGCAAGTTATCTTCTTTGAAAACAACATTCAGCTAAGTCCACTTACCGCCCAGCATCCAGTAAATGACTCAATATCAAGAATTACACCTGGAAAGAGCCACTACAAGGGTAGAGCCTGAAGCTTAATTCCAGCATACTCAGGAATTATTGGAGCTAGCAAGTCAGAGTTTTGCCATTTGTGTCAGGATGACTTTTGCATGTTTGTGCATCAGCAATAGAATATTTTATTGTATTACATGGGCTTTCAAAACATTTTCCAGGACCTAGTCATAATGAAAAAGAAATCAACACTGGACAGTTCTTGCTCATGGTCAACAGAGTGGATAACACGGACAAACAAAACAGCACCAGGTAAGACTGTGGATAGCCCAGACAGCATTTTATAATAAGTACTTTTGTTTACAGTCAAGCAACCCTCTTTAGTTAACCTCTCCCACTTCCCTGCAAGGAAAGGTCCCTGGAGTGAACATGGCATCTGACAGCATGGCCACAGCACCACTCAAAGAGCTGCATGTTGCAGACAACAGGTTATAGTTTTGTAGGCTCTACTAAACGGTTACAAGGAGGTGGGCATTGTTAATAAAGAGGGGGGGGGGGGGCGGCTGAACTAATAAGGGCACAGACCAACATACTCAATACATTCCATAACAGAAGAGATTAAGAACTAACAGTAGACAAAACAGATAAACTCATTGAGAAGCCATAACACAACTCCATTTTGTAAAACCAAGCCAGACTTACCTTATAATGATTTAGCCATATAACTAAATGATGAAAGATGGCCCATGCACTTTTTACTGAAGTATGCAGTTATATTTGTGTATCACATAATTGTTTTCAGACATATATAATCCAGTGATTCATAAATAACAGTTAGATTTAAGCTTGACTGTCATTTACCAGATCGATTGCACTAATATATTATATGTTTAATGATCATACAAAATCGTTTCATAGAACATTGATTTTTATCTTTTTTTTAGCTGTTAATATGGCAATAAAATCTGTACAACCAGCGATGTGATTTGTAAGACCAATTTCTGGGCAAGTGCAGGGTGACCAAAGTGTGCATTAACCGACTATCGTTATAAAACCAGGTCTAATGCGTTAAATTACGTTCAGTCCCGAGTGTTGAAAGACCATCTCGGTAAACTGGGTCATTAAGAATATAAAGGAAATCACCAAATCAGTTTACAAAATTATGGAAAGGAAGATTTTTTTTTTTATTAAAAAAATATAGAATTAATGAAAAATTTTTTTTTACATGAAATTACCCTGAATGATATTGCATATAACAAAAAGATTTATCTTTGTTGTACGTGTTGATCTAAATCATTAAATTCCTCTGCACAATCCCAGAAGTGTCCCTACAATATACTGTTATCTACAACAGTTCTCAGGTACCACTAACAGTTCATATTTTCCAGGTCTCTCTCGCCTTGGGTATCCTCATACGGACTGATATATGCCATATGATTGTCAGATAGTGTCATTATATCACTTGTGATTGTGAGGTGACCTGAATAACATGCACTGTTAGTGTTATTTCAGAACCGTAGTTGAGATCACAGATCTAAAAAATATATAGGTTAACAAACATGCGTATTGTTTGGATCAATAGAGCTCAATAGCACATCAATATAAGGAATACAATGCCACACAGACCAAATCTGGTATTCTGAACATTGTCTGGAAAGGTAGAAGTAATTGCTGAACAAAGTATAATGCAACAAAGGTATATAAAGAAATATTTATAAAGAAACAACTGAAACACAACAATCTTTAGAATTGTACTAGTATGCTTGTTGCAGTGGAAGCGAGCCATAGATTACATGGGTTAACTACTTTATCCAGAAAATACTATTGAGCCTTTAAACAATGTGTGCATAAAACTGCCAGCAGAATAAATAGAAATGAGGAACTGGAGTGTAATAAATAAGCAGCATTGGGTTTCTTTTTTGTAGGGACAAAGAAAACTAAATTAGCAACTAAATATGACATAAAATGTATTTAATTACTGGTAAATTTGTTTTTTTTTCTTCAGTATAACGTTAACCTGATTAATTATCAGCATTCTACAATTTAATTACAGCATGGCAAGTACACATAACTCCTTGGCGAATAACAAACATAAGTACAGAAGAAGTCTTTAATTAGAGAAACTGACTTATAACTACTGGGTTATTAGTTCAAACCTTGTAGTAATCTTGCAGCTCCCAACACAGTAATCAGCATTTAACATTTGTGTTTTTTATTAGTATGTTTTTATGCATTTCCTTGGTATATGTATTTTGTCTATCTTGTAATATCACTTGAGCAGTGGTTTTAATTCTGAATACAAATATATTTAACAGTGTTTCAGTAAACATATTCCTAAATAAAAATAAGCATACAAAAAGACAGAACAGAGGTTTGCCCTTTGTAGTACATACAACGTGCAAAGAGGTTTTCTTTCACCATTACATTTATATGCAAACTCTGAAGAACCCACCGTTCTGCATACAGATTGTATGCTATTGTGACTGTGTTCTTAAAAATTACTTTTGCCATGAGACAAATGCATGAAATCTGCCCTGTCATTGATGACTAAAGAGCAGCCTAATGCATATATGCATTTTAGGAAAAATAATGCATAAGTGGCTTTGAGACAACCATTTTTATTGATTATACATACTACATATATGGCATGGTTTTAAGATAATGAAGTAAGGAAATGATACTACATATATTTCAGTTAATACAGCAAATATCACCAGTGCCTCTGTGTATAAAACACAAATGCAACATGTTCTAAAAAAAACAAAATATTTTAGAATAATATTTATTTCTTGCAGTTCAAATGAATTGCTTACCTTTGACAAACTGTACTAAAGACACCACATGGTAGATAAATGACTCCGGAGACGTTTTGCTTGAGAAGGAAACCTTCATGTGGTCAAAGATGGATCGGAAATCTTTCTGTCTCTTGACTGAATGTACCAGAGTACTGGCTAGAAGACGGTCACTAGTCATAGAAGATGGCCTTATGACAACAGGAATAAAAAAAATCAGCTTCCCATTAAAGAACGTTTAATAACTTGTGCAGATTTAGGCATAAAATTACCTTGTGTCATCAAGAGGCACATCGATCATCCGGAGTTTGACCTCAGGGTGATGAGACTCTGTTGCAAACATTTTAATCCTAAGAGGACTCTCCTCCCTAAATACTGCCTTCTCTCTCACTTCAAAACTATGATGTAAAGGAAAACTGCAACTGAACGGATCACTCGTTTTTTCAAAAATGACTTGATCGGGTGACTTGGCTTCCTTTTTAAGCATATCCCTATCAGCACCTTTGTCATCATCTTTACGTCTGTCTTTAGAGGACACCTTCTGTCCCTTACCCTCTCTAACTTTTTCTCCTTCNTTAACCCCCTTTGCTACAGCTTTGGATTTGTGTTTTGTCCCTTCCTCCTCGGTGAGGAAGTTGGAGGTGGAGGAAAATCCTTTGCCTTGATTGGCTAGTACAGATTTCCTGAACTGTCTGTAGTCTTCAGCTTCCTCTAAATCTTCACTTTCAGAAATTGACAAAAACTGAGTTTTAATAGGGTCTTTCTCCAAAAAATAATCTAAACTATCACTAGCTATGTCCCAGGTCCTTTCGCCTTCTTTTTTGGCCTTATCCAATGGCCTATCCTTTTGGCCTTCCTTCTCTCTAATATTAGCCCTTTCAACTGGAAATAAACTAAGATCTTCATCAGTATACCTGCAGGTGTAAGAGAAAAAAAAGTGATTTTAAAAGGCAAATAATAATCTAAAGCACATTAGGGCACATGCATTTAACTGATCAGGAGAGATATACCTAAAGAAAGCATATATTAGTCTAACATGTTCACATTTTAAGGAAGATTCCCCTTACGAATAAATATTAGTATCATTAACTCTTAAAGCTAATATAATGTCACAATTTAACATAATGATATTCTCCTTACCTTTTTAGAAGCTTTGCACCTTTAGCAAGTTCTTGTTCTACTGTATCAGTGTACAGTGAATAGTGAGAACGTCCTTCTTCTCGTGAAGGGTTTTGAGATGGGGCAGTCTTGGCTGGACTTTTTTGGGATGGTATATGAATTGGACTGTTCTGTGAAGGACTGTATCGTGTGGAACCATTGCCACCAGAGCCAGATGCAGACCTCTCTGGGCTATGTACAATGGAATGTGAATTCTGAGACAAAGTATCTTTACCAGAATGCACCACACTAAGGATAGGGCAATCTGATTGTGAAGAACTAGGTGGTGACGCCACTGGAGAAGGACTACAAGGGGACCGAGGGCTGTTATCATAGGCAGACAGTCCTGCCCAACTTTCACCATGCAAATCCATTTCTTTACCAAGTTCATCTATGGGTTCAGAAGGGTCAAAAGCATCTTTGTGCTCATCCCCTGATTTTTCATTTGAGGGGCTTAATAATTTTTCAGCCTCTTCAGTTTTCTGCTTTGTTTTCTCTTGGGAAACACGAGATTTTTTCACAGGTGATTTGCTGTACCCCGATGAGGAACGGGATGATGAAGATCTTGGTGACTGAGAAGATTTGTAGGATTTCTGTGATCTGCTTCTAGATCTCTGAGATGACGCAGATCTCCTCTTTGGACTTCTGGAGCGGGATCGGCCACGACGAGGACTTCGTGAATACCTACGGTTCCACATTGGGCGATAGCCACCACGATAATACCTCCCTCCTCCACCTTGGTAATAGCCTCTTGTTCTTGCTCTAAAGCCATAGGGACGTCTCATTCCTCTATTATTCCTATAATCTCTGCGGAAATCTCTATTATAAACACGTTCTCTGCTTCGTGAACGAGAGTATGTTCTTGAGCGAGACCTGGAACTTAAAAATAAACTATTACTTTACCAGAAATACAAATTTTTACACTGGGAAGGTTTTTGTCTATATACTCTCTGAATACACTGCTGTTGAAAGAGATTCTTTGTTATGCATTTAAAAGTTTGATAGGAAAAAAATTCCAGAATATCACGAAATATTATAATATTTTACAATAAACTGTTTTGCATCTCATTCAGTATCAATGGAAAGTACCGTATATACTTGAGTATATATGTATATACTCAGGTTTACTGCCGTAGCCATGGGCCTGTTTTATCCTCATCATATAGCGCGCCTGGGTAATCAGAAACACTGCCATCCGGGAAGACACCGGGAAGCCAGTGCAAGAGATGAGGGCTGCCGGAGGATGTAACACTGCCACTGCGCTCCTTCATCCTCCTCCAGTCTCACACAGTCACTTCCTTTGTGAGTGGAGACTTAGGTAAAAGTAGGTGCCTCTGCTTATATTCAAGTATATACAGTAATAGGATTTTTACACACCAATAAATCGTTTTTTCTGCGATATCTAGGGGACACAGCGACCACAGGTTAAGATGAGAGCTTCTTGACAGTTAAAACTGGTATGACGTAAGCTCCTCCTCCTGCCCAACACCCAAGGGAGAGGAGGAGGAGAAAAAGAGAGTTACAAAGAGACAAGTGTAATCCCTATGAGAGCAGTGCACCACAGGGCCTAAATTTACTAAACTGCGGGATTGGAAAAGTGGAGATATTGCTCATAGCAACCAGATTCAAGCTCTCAGTTTCATTTTACATACAGGAGAATGTGACCTCAAATCTGATTGGTTGCTATGGGCAACATCCCCAGTTTTCCAATCCTGCAGTTTAGAAAATTTAGGCCCAGATGTCAGANAAATGATTTAATGAAGACTAAAAAAAATAAATGGCATTTCTCTTTCATTTAACTTGAGGCCACTGACCATGTAGACTCCTGACTGAGGAGGCTCAGTACAACACAAGATAGTCCAGAGCAAACACCTCTGAATGGTGTCTGTTTACCATTTGCACACCCCCAAGATGAAGTCCCAAACTGTAAGTATTCCAGGAGTGTTTCAGACTATTTCTCTATAGCTTTAGCAACCCATGTTGCTGATTTGAGCAGATTACCAAACCTCCCATCTGTGCTTTCCTTAAGCACTGAAGTTCCAGGAATGGGTAACATAGTCTGCCTGGTGAATTGGGCCACCAAAGAATCTAACTCTGAATGCATCTATATCTTCTCTGATATATTCACCACTTTGACAATGTAAAGGGATTCCTTGTTATAGCGCTCTCCTATAGTCGCCTACTCAGGGGGCGGAGCACCAGTCTGTTAGAAATTACTCAGAAGTAATGTTGAAACATAAAAAAGATCCCAAAGGTAGGGCGCCCTAGTACGACAATATAAATATTTTTTCCAAAAGCATACCCTATAACAGACTTCACAAAAATACATATAATCTCTATAATATGCAATCAATGTCAACCGTCCATATAACAATCAAATATTGGGAAGCATCTGTTACCCCACAGTTTCACACTATACCCCCCCCCTCTTTCCGAGGTACGTCGGAACGAAGAAAGGAACATATAGAACTGCCCAGTGGACATCACCAAATAGAACCCCGAATTAAGATCAAGCAGCCTTACAGGCAAAGTACCCTATATGACCACTAGCTGGATGTAAGTGATCTTACTTTTGGGACTGCTGCATACCTTTTTTTATTGTTATATGGACATGGATTGCATATTATAGAGATTTATATATATTTTTGTCCGTTATAGGGTATGCTTTGGAAAAAATATTTATATTGTAGTACTAGGGCGCCATACCTTTGGGGTCTTTTTTATGTTTATATTCACCACTTTATATACTATATATATATACTAATATTTTACCAACAATGTTCCGATGTTCCGCAAAGCAATGATTCCTATTCATAATTCTGTATACAGCAACCTTGTAAACCAGTATGTAATTTCAGAAAAAAATTCTGGGACAGGTTGATCAACAAGAAACTATTGCCAAAAAGCATTAGCAAAAAGTATTACAGGAAACGCCGGCTTCACAGTGAAGCCGGCGTCATGTGTGTAGGGGAGGGAACCTAAAAAGACAGATCGTAATGATCACATGTCTTTTTAGGCCAATCGCCTCCCCTTATACGTGCTGGAGCCGGAGCGTTCAGTTTGCCTTAAGAAAGGCGGTGAGCCGCCGAAAAGCCTTCTTTTTGGAAGCCGCCGATCCTAAGGCGCCGTTTGCAAAAGTCATTGTTCAGATTGCCTTCAAACGGAGCCTTTTCCACTAGAGGATCTGAACGGGGTATTATAGACCAGTTTGTACAGGAACATTATGCTTATCTCTTGCAAAATGTAAATGTGTACCCACCATTAGCCAAAGTTGGCTGTACCCAGATGACACAGGTCATAGAACACAATTTCACATGTTGATCTTCTGATTCTGTACTCAATTGGAACTTTTAGCATGGTATCTGTAATAGGACTGCCATTCCTATACCAGATTTGGTCTTTGCACCAGAAACCTTCTCTGACATAATGCTAAGGTGGGGGAATCAAATGGTACAGGAAAGATTTTTACCCAGAAACTCTCACAACACTTTTAACCATCAAGTGCCCACCTTATTTTAACCAGTAGTTGCAGTGTCCCCCAGATGGATGAAAGAAAATTGCAGTATCGTTTATTTACCAAATAAACTTTGTAAGACAGTCTTTAAAAAAATGTATTGTAGCATTAAAATATACATTTAATTTTAAAGTACACACATTAAATGGTACATGGCTTTTAATCAACCGTCTAATTGGCTAATTGGTTAGAATAGGCTAATAGTAATACATACTGTACTTCCGTGTTTCCCCGATAATAAGACCTATCCAAAAAATAAGTCCTACCCCATTTTACAGTACACTGTCTAAAATAGGCCCTCCCCCGAAATTAAGCCCTAGCTAAAGCACTGTTCCTCTAACCCTAAGCTACNCTAAATAAGCCATATCTAATCTACACACTACAGTAGCTACGTCCCTACACTACACACGCCGCCCCCTCCCTCTCCCCCTGTAATGAATGCTGCACCATACAATGACAGGAGACACTGGCCTCCTGTGCAGGCTCCCTCCTCCCCTACTGTAAACAAACTCACGATCTCACAGCCCTGGTGGAAGTGTCAGCTGCCCGGACATTGTG
>JABWIB010002680.1:31014-45075 GCA_016617825.1 Platyplectrum ornatum | reverse complement strand
AGAAGAGAAGAAAAGAGCAGATACAGTACTTCCTTGCAGGGCCAGGCCTGCAACATGGGGAGCAAGCTTCCCATAGCAATAAATTGTAACTACAGTACCACACTGTCTCCCTACAACTTCTATGCAGTGTAATGGCAGTCAGCACTCTAGCCATCTACCAATTAGGCTGCTGACAGCCATTCACTGACTAGTTGCCGTTGGAAGGTAGGAAAGAATGGCTAACAGCAGTATGACTGGTGGATAGCCCCAGTTATCAACCAATCAGCATGCTAACAGGCTTTTACTGTCTGCTTGCCAATTAGGATTCAGGTTCACAATCAGAGAAAGCAAGATCTTTGCCTGCCTCTCAGCTGGCCCCAAAAAGTCCAGAGCCAGTGGCCCTAAAANGCTTCAGGGGCAACGGCCTGGGGGGCTTATGTCCCCCTGCACCCTGGCCCAGCCCTCCCCTGCTTCCTTGTCATTTGTGTGGTGGATTGAAGCTATAGTGCCAGAGTGTGTAAGAGTTGGACTAAACTGCATAATAGTAGTGGAGGAGGAGAAGGATGAAGATAATTCCTGTCTGATTTTGTCAATCTTGTCCATTCACCAACATTAACCAACTTTACCATGAGCAGGGCCGGATTCACCTAGGTACAACTGGAGCAGCTGCCTCGGAGCACTCACACACACATGCAGGGGACCCCCAGGCACATTAGAGCTCCAACAAGGTTACCAATTTTTTTTTTTACTTTTAATTTAAAATTTAGATGTCCCCGGCGGTGGCCATGATGNGATCTAGTGTATTTTAGTGAGATACAGGAAGAAATAAGAGGGCCAGAGGCATTTAGTGGGAGAAAGGAGTAATGTGGGCATAAACAGGGAGGAAGGAGAAGGTTCCCTCAAGTTGGTTGCCCTGGGTTTCTNACAAACCTTAACCTGGCCTTGACTATGAGCATTTCCAATTGCAATAGAACTGGAATTAAACTCAGAGAATTGATATGCTGAAAAGTTAAGATGTTTGGAAATCAACTGATCTAATTTTTTCTGTTACCTGTATTAATATACAGTCATTTAAATAACATACTTTATGCTCCTACAATACGAACTACAAAAACACTACAGTATCAAACACATTGTCAAAACTCTGAAACTAGAGCTAGCAACAANAATATGCTGATCACTTCTTTTTAGGAGTATATAAGATATGTTGGACTCCACGTACTTATTCAAATTGTATTTCACTTTCATACAAGTTCAACCTCAGGGTTTCAATGTGGTTGCAGATCACTGAAAAAGAATTCCTCNGAGATCATGAAATTCTGTACTGTGTGCTAAAATGTTACATTATCAGAACATTTCAGACTAAGACATTGCTATTGTTCCAGGTCTTGGACAGTGGACCGTGCAGCTGTTTGTATTCTTCATTATATTACAGCCTGCTGTAAAATGTTTCATTTGACAGTGCCAAAATATCACGCTGTTTAATTAATTGCTATGACCTAATTTAAACATGTTCTTGTCAAGGTAGAAAAAAAGTGGCACCAGTTTCAGGCACCTAATGCCAAATGAAAAGTTCTAACATTTGTGACTACCAGGGGGTAATAGTATACATAGCAACAATAGAAACCATGTCAACATTAGCACTTCATTATTCTACCTGACTNGATATAGATTGGCTTTCGCACTACCTATATGATGTCTAGAGGTTTAATCCTCCTTGGGACCACTTACTGAGATTTCAGAACAAACTTTGAAGAGTAAGAGGTTACATCTTGCAATTATAGCTTCTGTTTCAAGAGCATCTAGCGAACTGTGATATTTTTTTTNAACCCGTATTCTGTCCTCCATTATTATCTCAGCGTTATTTTACAGCGTTTAGTTTCATTTTGTAGCTTGGCTTGGCTGGATATAAACCATTCCTAGAGAAATGTGTTTGATACTTTGCACTAACAACAAATTTAAGACAAGCTGTTCACATGTAGATATCTGATTCCTGAGATTTGAGTTTGGGTCAGTGTTTCCATTATACAGGGGATAGATTTACCCACCACTCTTCGGTATCTTCTTCTGTAAGTGCATCTTTTAGCTACTTCAAAACAAAGCTCATAATTCAATACTTAAAGTTAAAGATCATTTTGTAAACCCATAGAATCAGGTACAGTACAGCATCCAGAGCGTTGTCTTACGCTTCTGCTGAAACTTCTGCTTGCCCTTTTGTAAGGACATTGGTGGTTGCTGACAGCCAGAGTGTGCTGTGATCCCCACTGCATTTATATACAGAAGGATTAAACAAAAGTGCTTCCCAACAAAAGCTGTAAATTATACAATGCATTTCCATTTGCATGAATGTAGATTTATTTACAGTGAACAGTGAATATAAAGCACACAATTTAAGCAGTAAATTATTCTGAATAGACATTCCATAAAATGAATGAACAGAATCACCTTATAATGTTTTGGTAAATGGAGACTTCCTAAATATATCTATCTGACAACTTATTTTTGATATATTAAATATGCTTAGATGACATTCCATGAAATAATATGGAATTATTCCAAATGACAGGAAATACTTTAAATATTAAACTCTTTGCCCTGCATGTTTCAAAACATTTCATTAAAAAACGAATATATTTTGTAAAGCAAGAAAATAATTGACAGGAAATCAAATAAAAAATGTATGCTTTTCAAAATTAATGAGAAAATCAAATTTTGCCATTTGTATAACGTTTTGAGTTTAGTTTGATACAGATGCAAAGAGAACAATATCAATTGTCAGTTTATAAATATATACACTAAGGAACCTGTAGGTGGGCATGGTCTTTGCTTTATGTAGAGTGCACATCATTAATCCTATAGAATGCAAGGAAACAATGACCAGGGGGGGAATTCACTGGTATTCAATGGTCACACCTANTCATTGCCGATACTGTACATTGTGTAAGGATGTTGTTATGTTAATGAATGTACACATAGCTCCTGTGAATGCAGAGGATGACTCATTGTAGGTGTCTGGATATGGACAAAGGAACATAAACATGTCATTGGTAAGTTGCAACTATAGTTCAGCTCCGTGTTTCTAGGTAAAAATCATTGNTATTGCTGTCGAAATGTGTGAAATCTCCACTCTCTGTTGACGATTGGCCTTTTGACGAATTTCCAAAATCGCCATGACGATGTGTGGGTGAATACAATATTCGTCATTTANTGAATTCCATTTTTGTATCCATTGTATTNCAAAGATCGTCACAGCGATATCACATTGACGATCTGTAAACGTCACACAAAATGACGAAAAAAAACACATTCATCACTTAGTGAATACACATTTGTGAAAATCGTCACCAATATCGTCAGCAACTGACGATTTATGTAATTCGTCAGTTAGTGAATTCCCCCCCAGGTGTACATGGCAGAGCACAGCAATAAATACATAAGGTGCTAAGTACAAAGTCCTAGTTTAAATGGTGGAAGATAAACAGATTCTAAATAAGGTAGGTTCTTGTTATCAAAGTGGTATTGTATCGGTAGAGTGGCTACAGAAGATGCAAAGTGAAAATTAAAAGTAATTGAAAAAGAAAACAGATGAGTCCTTGGTAGCAGTGCTGGATGGTAAGGAACATCAGTAAATCCATGTTCTCCAGGACACTGCAGAAGGAAACACATCAAAACCAGGTGTATATAGAAGTGGTGAAAGGGTATTTGTAGGATTCTGGGGAGGGAACAGAGTGCACAGGAGAACATGATACCACCCTATACTCAGGCACTGAGTATAAATCTGAAAGTTCTTTTATATCGGATAGCCAATGAATGCAACTCTGGAAGAATAATTAACATCCTTTTCTTATGCGATGACCGATAGGTTAGAAATAAGGACATTTGAGCAGGTACACAGTTTCCGCTTCTACCACGTCAACATGCCACTACTATGTCCACATTTTGATCAATGAAAAATCTGCACATACTGCTCTGCCCTTTTTCCCTGCCTTCTATTCTATTCTATAATGTGTTTCAGCTAAAACATGAACCTCTGGATAACTGGAGCCCACAGGGCCGCTCACTGTAACCTCCTGAGACTCTGGATCAGCAACCAAGTTGCAGAACCATAATTGTGAACAAGATTCCATCAGATGGAGGTAATTCATTATAATTGTAGAAGGTCTTGATTGGCAGACACAACTCCATCTAAATAACAGCCCTGATCTATTTCATTTGTCACTAACCCTCCACAATATATTCTATATTTATTTGAAGTTTGAATGTGGGGGTATGTGGTGGAATGGCATAGCGCCACTTCTTCCATTATTTTAACTGAAAACTATAAATCTCAGTCTACTTCTGCAACATCTAAATGTCTATACCACCACTTTTAAATATCCACTTCGACCATGATTTACATTATAATTAGTATGTAACATATTTGTCACTATATTTTAATGTATTACTGTTGTTTTTATTAGTATAGTTATTATTAAGAATAATAATAATAATTATAAAATCGCAAAAATAACAATAAATCTGGAATTGTTTAGACAGTTTTTAAAGCATAGAACAAAGTGCAAATGTCATATAGTTTATAGGTTTTCTACACCTGCTTGCAAATCTAAACACACTTTATTTGCTACTAGCTCAAGTCATGTATCTATTATAAACATGCAAATAAACCTTTCATTCTCTAAAGCACCAATTTGTTTTCACAGAAAAACTATTAATAACCAATAGTAAAAGATAGGGAATGTGCAAATTTTACTTGATGAAAAACTAACAAATGACGATGTTCTGTCTCTTTCACGCTCGAACTTCATTCAAATTGCTGATTTTCATGGCTATAAAGCAGCCCTGTAACAACACAAACTTTGTTTATGCGTGGAAAGTGCGTTGCATGTAGCAAATACTTTTCTGCATTGAAAGGTGTAAAAGTCCAAACACATATTACTGTTTATTTTACCTGTTGCATGCAAACAAACACCAAACCACTTTAACTGTTATGACAGAAACAGAGAGAGAGATAGCAAAACCAGGTGTATTTCTAGCACCTGTCTGTAACCATAAACAAATGTATGGCTTGAATAAAACAAAGTTTACTAAGATTGCATGACAGCTGGAATAAGGGCAGTTTTTGGGTTCGTCATTTTGCATATCTAATTAATAACATATTACCTTCCTTCTCTATATATTTCTTACTTCCAGATCTGAGCGGTCTGAAGTGCTAGCCCAGACTTCAGTCTACCTGCATGTATGATCTGTGCTGTCATTGATCTGTCAACTAGTAATAGAGTTACTTTACCATGACTGTATATAAGACAATATGTCAGTGATTTATAGAATTATACTTTATAATTAAAGTATCCAATTAAAGATGAATTAATTAAAGGAGAAAATGTATTATCATATCCATTTGTTATTAAACGCTTTATTCCTTTGTCACCAGTCTCCAGCTTAAGGAAATATGGCTGTTTCTGGAGATGATATTCATGTGGAGAAGAGCATACTGGTCTCATAATATAGAAGAAGGTATTTAATTAAGACTTATTATCATTTACAGTAATATGGAGAGCTCGTTTAAAAACCATGTGTTTGTGATCCAAACAGAGGACTATTGGTATCTGAAGGACTATCGGCTATCAGGCCCCAAGTCTCTAGTTCACCAGTTTCATCATCTTGGGACTGACCCTGACTATGGCAATGCTCACATAACATAGTCTGGGTTCTCATAATTCACACTCCATTTTACAAATGGAAATGGCATACCCTATGTGGATGCAGGGGGGGCATGTGTGCAAGTCAAGTACGCATGGGGGTGGAGGAGGGATGTAAATTGTACAGTAAGGGCTAACTACAGGCCTTATGTACAATCCAGATCTGTGCACCGCCTTGCTTGCAGAAGATTTAAGGTAGAATCCTGCATTATGAATCCTGCATAATGGAAATGTATCCGATAAATAAAGAGCACAATAATATAGTTAACAAATAGTATTGAGTTTAATGCAAATGACAGAGCAGATGCCTTATCAGAAGACCCAAGTAGGCACTCTCACAGAGAGAAACCTGACATGAAAACCATTACTTTAGTTGAATATGAGGTTAAATTTGTATTTTCCTTTGAAACATTATATGCACAATCAACATTGCAGTGTTTGTGGCAGGTCAATTTGCCTGTAAACTGAGGCCCCTCGCTGAAGCTCATATTCTGTCCATAACTACGTGTGGAAATATTTATTTGCTTATGGTTACAGACTGTTTTGTGCGGTGAATTTGCATCCCCTGATGGCACATTTCCATTGTAAACTCTTTGTCAAACACAAAGTATAGGAAAGAGCATGAGATGATGTTTTATGGGAATGAGGTTTTATCAAGATAAACAAATATGTAAACGTGTGTATTACTATCATCAGGGCTTCAAGTGTTGTATGAAATGAAATTGTGGTTCAGTTTCAAAAGCTCTGTAGCGAGAACCTGCTGTGTCGGTCAAAATCTGAATCTTAATATAATGTAGATATTATTATTATTATTATTATTAATGATCATACCATAATCATCTCTTAATAAGCACTGACCTTATAGAAAGAAACTTTATAAAAAGATAGGAGGATCATTTGCATCAAAGAATTCATGGAGAATGCACCATCTAGTGAAACTAGATTTTTAGTCCATGGTGGCAGGGCATCTATAAAACAATAATATGTGTTAGACTTACAAACTATGAGGAATGTAACATGTGTACAATGTAAACGATTTTCCTTATTTAAGCAGCTACAGTCTGACTAAACTGGGAGGTCTTGGCCCCTTGTCCCATTTCATACATTCTTACAGTTGTAGCATAGAGAGCTGAGGGTATACGGCTGTTCTGTCAGTAGTTGCTTTGCCAGCACTCCTGCTGGTAAAGTGGCACAGAATCCTGACTTAAGGTTGTACAACACACTGGACCCAGCTGTTAAGACCCACCAAGAAGGATCTGTATGGCAAAAGAATGATGACCAGGTGGCAGTAAATAACCTTGACGTATATAAATATATACATGTACATAGATAGATAGATAGATAGATAGATAGATAGATAGATAGATAGATAGATAGACAGACAGACAGACAGATAGATAGATAGATGAAAATTATTCTTTGTTTAAATAATGTGCCTTTCTATTCAGTGTTTTAGCACCTGCAGTTTTTACTGATGTGGAAATTTGTCCTTTTTGCACTGCTGTGACCTCTCACAACCCAAAATGTATATATACATGTCTACATTTATTTTAAGACTCTCCTGGGATACCTGGAGAACTGCCAGAAATTCAAAAGTCTCCCAAACATTCCAGAAGAGTTGGCAACCCTGCCTTACAAGATGTGGGTGATGTCAATGGATAGAATACATTACACTTTAAACTCACCCCACTTCTGTCAAAGGGCTTATCCTCACTTCGATGGCAAGTTTACTTACTAAACTTTGGTCGGTATGTATAGTATGTAATTCCAGGGTGGGAATCTTGGAGAAACCATAGGTTGGCAGCATAGGGGTTAGGCAGAGGGCCTGATTTATGTAAATCACACCCAAAGCACCATGCCTGCATGGCAAAAGACTATATTTTGCTCTGGATAGTCAACAATGATCTGATTGTCATTGTTCTAATGCTCAGTGCTGAGGCAGTGATTTACATGAAATCACTTCCTTGCCAGACCTGGAAAATTGTATAAAAACTGGCCAAAATTTGGGAGTCTCGCAGACATTCCGGGAGAGTCTGCAACCCAAATTCTTCTTTTTCAGTCACGTAACATCACAAGCTTTGGGACCGAAACCCATGAGAAAAAACTATGAAAAATAAAATAGACTGTGAGTCTGCAATGTGCTATTCATCTTGGCCAACAGCTAACTTCTTTACTTCTTAGACAGTACTGTCATGTGTGTCCATGAAGTCAGTTATATGCACTCATACTAATTATACTTAATATACATATATATATTATTGAAACAGAAACACACATAAATGAGCAGGACCATACATAAATAAAATGGTGCTTGAACATTTGTAAACCATTCAGAATTTTCTATATTTATGTATAAGTTTCACCTAAAACTACATTGATTCTACTGTGGCTTGATGATCCCAAACTAGGGATGGTTCTATAACTATTTCTAGCCTGAGCAATCTTCTTCTAACAGCCTTATATGTGCCATGATACACTTTCACAAACATATTTATTGAAAATCACCTGATTATTATCCCGCTGACTGAAAACACTTCACCTTCAAATATTATGCTATATTTTCCCCGCACACACATATTGGATAATTAACTCAATTAATAAATTATCTAATATTTTGACTCATTTGTGCACAAAGGAAACATCCTATTCAGTCGTGTGTGTTTTTGCACACCGGGCAGACAGTTCCCACACAGTTGAAGGCATTTGCTGAGAGGCTGTAGATTCAACAGACACAGTCTATGCAGTTTTCTGTATATTGAAATGTGTCTTTTAATGTAATGCCAGAATATAGTAGTGGTATCCCATTGCTATCCTGGCATAAAAAAAAATGAAAAAACAGGCAGATGGGTACCTTTGGATCAGTCCCTTTATCTACTTTTTGGAATCTTCTGTAGTTTTAGCTAAACTGTAAGCAGAAAAATAGACAATTCTGAAGGGTTTCCAAACTTTCAAGCACCAATGTATTTTACGCAAAGACTGTGGAAATCTGATAGTACAGTTGCCTCTTGCCATGCTGTTTGAAAAACTAGTATTACAGAAGTCTGGATATGTGGGGTTCAAATTTTATCAGACTTGAACCTTACATCTTGCCACAAGATGGCGATATAGCTTCATTTACCTGAGGCCTTGATATTTGCACTCACTTGAAATTTATTTTAGGAGTATAAATTTATTTTATATGTCATGTTGACTATAGAATGCTCTAAATAGAATGTGAAGGGGTGTCTTGTATGCAAGAAAATTCAATGCAAGATTCCATTATATGTATTGGAAATTAGTACATAGGGGTCTTATTTAATTATATTTGATATAGTATGTGTATTCACAAATCAGAATACATAACATAACATTTTATTTATGTTATGTCTACAAAATAAACATTGTATTTTATTAGATGTTATGTAAATATGAGTCACAATGGGTATATATATTGTTTTGTGTATGAATCATAAAGTGTTTATGTTGGTCTGAACTGTGTATTAATTAACTGTTTTATGTTATCACATTTGCTGAAATTGCAACGTTATACTAATGCAATGCTCTATGCTTTCATGTCATGTCAAATGAAATTTGGTCATGTGACATGTGTCAATGTCATGCATTGTGATAAACAACACACACTGACACTGTTAATGCATCAGGGACTCAAGATACATTTCTAGGGAAACAATAGTGTGAGATTATGTTATAAAGTTGCCCATGGCAAGAATTGTCATCAGTTCCTCTTATGCTGGGCATTCACTAGATCAATATTATGCTAGTGTACATGCTAATGAGGTGCCATTAGATATCACTAGAGTGATATCATTCTAGTAAAGGTGCCCAGCTGTACCAGAGCCTCAGAGATGGAACTACATACCGTGTTTCCCCTATAATAAGACCTATCCTGATAATAAGACCTACCCTATTNTACAGTAAACTGACTAAAATAAGCCCTCCCCCGAAAATAAGCCCTATCTAAATCACAATGAGGTGTCATAATGTCAGCAGGGAGAACAATGAGGTGTCATAATGTCAGCAGCACTTGAGGACCATGANTGGATTAAAAGCAGGTCAATAAAATAAGCCCTACCCTGAAAATAAGCCCTATGGTGTTTTTTGTCTTGAAAAAAAAAAATAAGACAGTGTCTTATTATCGGGGAAACACGGTAGTTGTGGGCCCCGGTGCAAAAATAATCATCTTCCCATCAGAGGGCCAGACGTACTATATTCTGAAATCTGGATATTGGTAGGTGCCCGGGGCTTGTGGATGTCCAGCCTGGGCAGATTTATAGCCAGCAAAACTTGACTCTCCCTGACACAGCCGATATGCTCAGGACCATGACAGCAGAACGGCTGAGCTGAGAGTTTCAGGGACAGTGTCCCTTCACCCCCAGGAAAAAACTGCAGCGCCTGCAGGTCCTGGGAGCCACATGAGTCCTGGGAACCTCAAGGGCCCCTGGATCCTCATGGGCCCCGGTGCCTTGCAGCTTCTATGGTAGTTCTGCCTCTGCGGAACCTGGTATATACCCAGGCTCTGGTACAGGCTTCAACAGATAGAAGAGGAAGTATTTTATGAATGGCAGGCACCCTGTCCAGCTGAATGGACAGGGATTCTTTCCTTCACAATAGAACTTCCTTTCCTGGATACTCACCTTTCTCTGATGGCTCCCACACTGCAGCTGAGGTGAGTATGAATGGGTTTTTTATTATCTTTTTTTTAACTACTTTAATCAGGGCACACTATCGATCCAGAATTCGGATCAATAACAATATCGTGCCCTAACGTTTTAAAGGTGTTTTTTCGCCTTTTTTTTATTTCAAGGTGGCCACCCATTAAACAATTTTTAGCCAAAATCCATCAAAATTGGTGGACTGGCCACTTTTAGTCAGCCTGGAAAATTGTGGACAGTACTTCATGAACAATAGTCAGTGATCACATTTATGTGAAGGAGATCAATTCCATATCAAGTTTAACCCATTACAGTGAAAGAAAGCTTCTTGCTTAATCAGTAATCCAGGTTCGGATCCAGTCCATGCTAAATATGTCATTTTCCGCAGCTTGGATTTTTAAAGTGGCTGCAGAATAGAGTGTGCATGCATAATAATAATGCATAATAAGTAAATTGTGCAATGTCTCTATTTACACATTAGGGGGGAAATTTACTAAGGTAGTGTTTGTTAAACTCGCTTGTGCGAGTTTGACACATTGGCGTGTTTGCATTTCCAAGCATTTACTAAGGGCGATTTTAAGTGCGAGTCAAACTCGCGATTTCAAACTTGCCGTGGGTGTTTGTAAAGCAGGAAAGATAGGACAAATAGAATTCATCAAACTGCGAGTTGTAAACTCGCTCCAAACTCACTGGCGACTTTAACCAAACTCGCCAAACCAAATAGCCTAGCAAGTTTCATTACAGTGGTGTGTTATGTCTGCAATACACAAACACTGCTACTACTACTACTACTACTAGTATATACAGTTATATCCACAGTATCACTGATACACTGACAGAAATGGCAGAAAAATTTCTAAATACATCATATATTTACATGACTAATTTTGATGCAAAACGTACCAGATAAAAATGTATCTTTAAACTTCACAAAAACTCACAATAACAGTAATAAACACTGAAAAGCTGATTTTGTTACATATAACAGTGTAAATTATTATAATAATACCACAAACATACACCTCTCCCTGGGTGTCACACTGCAAACAATTAAAGTGCTGGCAAAAAATAAATAGGCAGACTTTAGAATGAGTAGTACATTTGTAAAATGGCTGCTGATTGTATGCAGGCCTTTAAATTTGTCAATAAAGCTTTTTGAATGAAAATCGTAGAGGCGAGTTTAGACAACACATCGGCGAGTTTGCTCAAACTCGCCGATTAAACTCGCTCAAACACGCCTGCGAGTTGAAATCGCGGCTACAACACGCTTTTTAGTGAATTTACAAGCTCACTGTCTTTCCGCGTGTTTAACTCGAGGCGAGTTTAACTCGCAAACACAACACGACCTTAGTAAATTTCCCCCTAGGTGTGCATGTATGTGTAGTACTCATGGGAAAGCAGGGGGAGGTATTTCAATACTACAGAAAGGGCTACATACGATTCAGGCCTCTGTGCATTCTTGCTTTTAAGAAAATACAGTGCAGGAGTGTTAAATATGATATCTAAACAAATTACGCAATGGGTTCAATATAGTTTGATTATGCAAAACGTTTGGAGGCATGTATGATAAATCCAGACTATGTGAGAGCCTGACAAAATGCATTTGTCTGGGGGAGATCAGGACACAAAAGTCTTGTCTCTGCCCAAGCCACGCTTAGACCCCACCTCTGTCCCACCCAAGCCCTGCACTTTTGGCGCAGTGATCGCAGAACATTTTTATATATTTTTTATGTTAAAAAAAAACACGGTAATGCCTATGTCACTTATCGGGATAAACTGCTAGGAAGGCAAGACAGTGGGACAGTCTCACAAAAGCATTTAATACAAGTTACTGTTTAAAGTCCAGTCCCCAGCTATCAAAGCTGCAATATATAGCTCTTCTAAGGGTGGGGCTTTATGGCATAATTTATATAATCATTCCTTGCCCTATCCTAAAGATCACATCGCTGATGATTATATTACATAGATTTCTTAATATTATTAGTACAGTGCAATTTTGATACGTTTCAGTGCCAGTTCAGTGCTTCTGACATTTACATTCATGCAAGAATGCACTTAGGTTTATGTGAAGTAACTGATCTTAAATAGATTTCTTTCTCCCTTGTGGTTTCTCCTTTTATTTCCCAGAGCGCTACCGAGCCAGACGTAGGATTTGCAAGCATCCAGAGTAACAAGTAATACCATAAGTTAACATTATTGCACTCCACAGGATATCCAACAACTCTCACTGCCTTCTAGCCTAGGACCTATATCACCATAGCAACCCACCCAACTGTGCACATCAGAAACCAGCACATTAACTATTTCCCGGCCACAGCAATCTGCTCTCCTCCTTTATTTTCTTCATTGTATGAACTACTTATCTCACACCATCACACCTGATGATTAGAGAAGGCACATGATAAAAATATCTCTGGACTGCCAACATTAATGGAAAAGAATATTAGCAATGATAAAAATAAACCCTAACTCAAATAAAACACTGCATAATACATATTATATTTTACAAAAGTAACAGAATTAGATTTAGATACACTGCTGGAAAAGCAGTGTAGTTTTCCCCGATACTATGGGGGTGTTAATGTGTGTATTTGTCCCCTGTAGAAACCATCCACAAATACAGACCTTGTGCATTGGGCAGCAATGACCAGGTAATGTCAGTGCCCATAGGTGCATACATTATAAGTAGGCTAATGAAAAGTTTGCAGTCAAACACTACTACCCTTACTCAACACTGTTTGCGCCATCATGGAAATTACGATTACAAAAGGATAATTGCTTAGGGAGGTTGGTGTTGTTGTGATTTCTTGCTTTTCCTCAAAGAACCCCTGGCTGCAGTGCTTAGCAATGTAGGAAGATTTGTAGTGTTCCCCAGCCTCAAAACCAACAAGCATAAATCCAATCTGATACTTCTGATACATTTGGAAAGAGAAGAAGATATAAATAGTGAAGCCTGTTATATACAGAAAAACAGTTCCCAGTGGCCAAAGGCCTACTCACATAATCTTCTTCTTTATATATCCAATCACTGATAGGGCCCATGATGGTAGCAGCTCTTAAGCTCCCCACTTCAATATGTCCTAATTCCAGACGTCACCTCGAGATGAAGAAAAGGAAAAAGATGGTGCAGATCCTCCAGATATCTCCGACCCACCTGGTGGGTCGCGTCTCTGGTGGGGTATCTCCTCTGATTTGGTTTGTGCTTTTGCCCACTTTGGGCCCTTTTTATAGTGTGGCAATTTGTTACCACCGCCAATTTGGAGCCAAATGTTGGCGTTTTTTTAGACATTAATATGTTTTAACCATTTACACAATGGTTTTAATAAATATACTTCAAGTTTTACATAATCCATACGGAGCGCTATTGGTTGTTGAAGAGGATTGCGGCTGCTGGATATTCATTGATTATATGCTAATATACAAGCTACCCCATTGTAAGAAGAACCAGGGGGCAAGTGTCATGTTATTTAGTAGGTCTGCACTATTTTCCTTTATTTTGTCTTGAAAGTGCATACACATAGTGGAACACGGAGAGAAACGAGGAACACGGTGAGAGATTACTCCGGACACCTACAGTTGCCAGACCGCGGTGGGAGACTCAGTGTTCTAGATGCTACATGTTGATTTACAAGTCACGTGTTTGTAAGTAGAAATCGGTGGGTGAAATCTATGATATCTGGAGGATCTGCACCATCTTTTTCCTTTTCTTCATCTTGAGGTGACGTCTGGAA
>JABWIB010002679.1:21644-33833 GCA_016617825.1 Platyplectrum ornatum | reverse complement strand
GGGGGATATGATAGAAGAGATATAACCAGGTACAGGAGGAGGGAGAGGGGGATATGATAGAAGAGATATAACCAGGTACAGGAGGAGGGAGAGGGGGATATGATAGAAGATATATAACCAGGTACAGGAGGAGGGAGAGGGGGATATGATAGAAGATATATAACCAGGTACAGGAGGAGGGAGAGGGGGAATATGATAGAAGAGATATAACCAGGTACAGGAGGGAGAGGGGGATTTGCTAGAAGAGATATATCCAGGTACAGGAGGGAGAGGGTGATATAATGGAAAACATATAACCAAGTACAAAACTCTGCTGTAATAATAAGAATTTGCTGTTTGACATTTTGTCCCTGTTATTATGAAGAAAAGACAGCGGATAGTACAACTTGAACTCAATGTCCTCTTCAACTTTCCCCCTTCGTTGATTAAGTTTGATTATCAATTCCAGGGTATTTGTCTCTTGACAATGAACCAGTTATTTCTCTCCAGCAGAGGAACATTTCTTCTCTTCTTCATTAAATACAACTAATTTTACAGAATAATAATATGTGTTATGTTTTTGGGTCATCAAAAAAAGTATAAACACAATTAGACTCCAGATTGTGCTGAGTGTGTTTTATGTGGTTTGAAGGAAGCAGGAATCCTAAGCTCAGAGCAGAGAAGGAAAGCAACAAGCAATAAATTGAATGGGCCGATTCTGAACACAGACCTTTGGAAACCGTTTAATGAAGACAGTGGTTGCTTGGCCGCCATTTCTATATTTCTGCAGATAATGTGTGAAAGATCACATTCATGAAATCCAGTACTTCCAGTCAAAAGCTCATTGTCCATTCTTATTTGGTAACTTGTCCATTCATTACGGCGACATTTCCAGAGCGACATTCTGCAATTTTTCCCACGTACAAGACAAACAGACAACACGGTGCGAACAATGAGGAAGTGGGGGGGGGGGTTGAGTGGCAGCTGTTAGTGGAGAGGGAATGGCAGACACTTAGGGGGGTATTTACTAAAGGTTGATTTATAGAAATCTCGTGGTCAAAGGGATTTTGTGGTCGATTTTGGCTTTTTGCCATTTACAAAGGGTTTTATGTGAAACCACTTATATGCTTGTCGATTGCAGATTGCATATTTACTAAAGGGTGATTTTAGTATTCAGCCCGAAATCATGTTTGATTTGGATTGAAATCGCACACACAGAAATGGCCCCTAATTCAAGGCGAATTGATTCTTTTTGCTCACCATACAGTGATTGCTAATTGGCATCACTAGATATAGGGCCAATGTTTGCAAGGAAAATGCAAGTGTGACATCAAATATGGCAGCAGCAGGCTTTTGTAATCTCTCCCTGGCCTGTGCACTTAGGCACAGGACAGAGGAAGAAGAGGAGGAAGATGAGCATCACCAGGCCCATGTTCCATCCTAACAGACACGTGATGTAAGGTCACTAATTGTGTGTTTGGACATGGCCTCCCTGTCAGATCAGGGAGTTGTGCATTTCCGACTTACCCGCACAACACTACTGAGCTTATATGAACAGGTGAGAAGGTATTTAGAGCCTGAGACGTCTTGCTCTCATGCAGTTCCTGGGCTTCTAAAATGAATGAGTTCCGTTTCTGGCCACTGGGTCCTCTTAGTCAGTGTCAGGCACAGTGCATGGTATTTCACAGGCAACTTTTTCCAGACACTTATCTCAGGTGTTAAGTGCTCTAGGTAAAATCATGCACAAACATGTCTGTTTCCCCGGTCAGGAGGCAGGCTGGCATGAGGCGAAGCATGGCTTCAATGCGCTTGTAGGGTTTCCATCTGTCCTGAGAGCCATAGATTGCACTAACGTAGCACTGAGGAATAGTGCCTATTTTATGAATAGGCACTACTATCACTCCCTGAATGTGCAGGTGGTCTTTGATGCTAGACTACGAATCATGAGTGTGTATGCCAACTACCCCGGCTCCAGCCACGATGCCTATATCCTGAGCCAGTCCGTCCCTTTGTGATAAATTTGAGCAACATCAAATGCCCGAGGGGTGGCTTCTTGTGAATAAAGGCCAGATCGGTGGGATTTGTTACCCAAATCGCAACATTAGTTCGAATGAAATCGACTGCAATTTGAAATTCGAAATCACGCTTCTGTGAATATAGTAGATCGCAATGCACCAACGATTTCAAATCCCTGTGAATTACAGCGATTTAAAACCCCTGCCAAATTCAACCTTTAGTAAATATACCACTTAGTGGTTATTATAGGATATAAAAAAAAGCCCATGTTTTTATGTGAGCATCTTTCAACCGGATTCCACAAATAACGACATTGTATCATTTATCTTAGCTTTATTAGCAGTAAATTCAATTTAGAATCTTAAATACAAATTTGTGTTTCAGACGGATAGAGAAGAGTTGTAATTATTTATTTCAACACATTTTACTACAAAACATGACTAAAAACATGATGGCTGGTTGGTGATTATCCGTAATCTTCCATTGACCTTTGGTCAACAATTTTGAAACATATAATCATCTAATTTATTAACATATTTTTTCATTGTATATTATAAAGATCTTTGCAATTTTAACAAACATTATTAAAATAAAAGTAGCTGTTAACGGATAGACTGGGTGGCTTGGAGGGTTTGGCTTACAAGCTTACACTCTGTAGGACATTGGGTTGTTTTTTTATATAATGGATTGTGCTATATATCCAGCAGTCAGGATGTATGGATGTGATACTTTTTTTTTTTTTTTTTTTTTTAAATACCACCATGTTTCTACCAGGACTGAGGGGATAATACTATGGAAAGAGAATGTGTGTAAAGTTGTATAAATAATCTATTAAAGGGCTATTGAGAGTAAAGTGGGTGTAAATAGTGTAAATAGGGTTGATGAGGGGTAAGAAGAGGACATTTTGTAACTTGTCTGAAGATGTTTAAGGGAGCGCTGGAAAGTTTGAAGAGTAGAGGAGAGTCTTACACAACAAAGAAGGTCATTCCAGAGATTGGGTGCAGCCCAGGAGAAGTCCTGTCATTGGCTACATGTGACCATGTATCTCTGTCTATCAGGTACTTTCTACTTTTGGACACAAGTTATTTAAACCTTTTATGTTATATTCTTATTCTTCAAGGCTCTGACTATTTTAGTACTTTCTTTGTTGACCATCTCCAGCGTCTCTTGTCTAAAGCTTCAGACGACAATTCCCTCTTTTTATACAATGTAAAAATTCCAATCGAAATCATGAAAAAAAAATGTCCTTTTAGTATGACACATCGCAATAATATGTGACTGGTTATCAGTCACTGTATCAAATTTTATTTGTTTTCTACATCTCGCAAAACCTATTTGATTATTCATCCATTTCAGAATAAAATGATAGTGAAAGCATACAATATTTATCAAACAGCCACGAAAGCCAAAAGGATCCAGTAAACAACATAATGGTAAGACAGAAATGGGATTTTATAGGATTCTCTCAGCTTTACTTTACTTTGGAACTGAGCATAATATTTAATTTTTTTTCTATTAATATACGGCATGTAGGTAGTGTAGTGTTTTATTTGTAGCAAGTTTCTGCGTGTGATGTGAATATAAAAGAGGATTCACATCTCTTTATGCGGCTGAGGTTTCCCACTGTCTAGTAAATCTGTCATCAGAGGCACAGACGTGACTACTACTAAATGAATACAGTAAAATTTAATCTAAATGAATGTCTATATTTGTGCTTGAATTTCGTATGCAGGTTCCATATAACATTATTATCATCAGGAGTATCAGTGGGAAATATAGCCCTCCCTCATTGTACTATTTACATACCTCATCCATGTCAGTTATGTAAGTAATGCGTCTCGCATCTCCCATCCCGCGGTAAGAAACACTACCACCCTCCATCTCCATTACCATTGATAGCTCCACCATCTCCTCCACCACCCATGCCCACAGCCTAGATGTCATCCTCGACTCCTCATTCTCCTTCACCCCCCATATCTGCACCCTTTCCCAATCCTGCCTCTTTCACTTTCAGAATTTTCCACTGAAGCCACCAAGACACTCATTCACTCTCTTGTCATCTTCTGTCTAGATTACTGTAACGTTCTTCTCTGTGGCCTCCCAAAAACTCTTTTCTCTCCCCTCCAATCCATACTTAATGCACCAAATCCACCTCACCCATCGCACCACCTCCCCACTTCTCTACAGCGGCTTCTAATTCCCTTCAAAATTCTCTCCAAACTCCTCTCCCCAACCTACAAAGCTCTCTCCTCTTTCTCTGCTCCCTACCTGTCCTTGCTTATCTCTTGTCCACACTCCCTACCATCCCCTCTACTCCACTAATGATGGCCGCCTCGCATGCCAACTGATCACCAACTCTTACACAGACATCCCCAGGACTTCACCCAAGCTCCCCTCAACTGGAATAGCCTACCCCAACCTATTAGGCTATCTACCACCCCCCAAGCCTTACTTCAAATTGTTCTCCACTTCCTCCTCCTTCACCCAATCTCTCTCTCTCTCTCTCTCTCTCTCTCTCTCTCTCTCTCTCTCTCTCTCTCTCTCTCTCTCTCTCTCTCCATACAAGGGGAGCAGCGGTCATTATTGTGGGACCTGGTGCTTGGATTTTTATTTGAGATTCCTGGAAAAGGCATATATCATAGACCGACCAAGCGCCCTACACCGGTATATGATTTTGCCTGATTAGTGGTTTTAGAATATATATATATATATATATATATATATATATATATATATATATATATATATTTACTTATTTTATATATAATTCTATGATTCTGTTTAGCTATAACACACTGTAGTTGTGGGAAATACAGAAGCTGCCAATATCAGTCTATAAATCCGTAATCTATTTAGTTTTTCAGAAAACTTTCTCTGACAACTTCATTTCATAAATAGTGTATAAAGCAGCTTTCTCTGAATCACAATGTTTTTTAACAGATATCGATTTGGAATTCCATGTTACATTCTCAGCAACGTGTGAAAAAAAAACAAAACAAGCAAAGCCCTAAGGCCGCAGACCCACCAAAATGCACAGGCTCGACAAAAGAAAGCTTTGGAAAAAGAAACAATTACATTTCGCACTCAACTGAATGAACTTCAAACAATCCTTCTGTCTGGAGGGACGAAAGACCTCCAGTCAATCCCCACTGCTGTGTGCAAATAGTATTTTGATCATGAAAGAAAGCCGGGAACACTGAAGAGTTTTTCTAAATTGAAATGTTTATACCAGGCTCTAAAAATGTTGTTGCATCCTTCAGACACAGTCGTTGTGACATTTTACCGTTGATGATGTAACGTCTCTCTCTCTCTCTCTCTTCATAAGATTTGCTGAGGGACGAATTGAAGCACGACCTAAGACCTGTTCCCCACTTCAATCACTTGGAAATAGCCTCTAAAACATTGATTATTGGCAAAATGAGGAAATTAAGCCTGAGATGGAAATTATACGAAATGATGCTGTTGTCTGAAATTGTATATTCCCATGAATTACAGCTGCCGAGGACGCTATGATTGCATCAAACTCGAGTTCCCGAAACCAGTTAATATTAATCACAGAGAATCTTGTTCAGGATGAATTTCAATCAAATGCAACTGTTCTTGATGAGGACAGGCTGGTGCACTAAAATGCAGGGCCCGTGTACAGTTACAGACGTCTGTCTATGGTTTAAATGCAGTAAGTCACATCAAACGTTAACCCAGTGGTAAATTGATTGTTGATGAGTTTGCAAATAAGATTCTTGGAACAGATCATCATTAAATGCACTTAAGGTCATTGGCCATCAATGAGTACAAAACACGAACTTCCTCTTCTGTGTTCAATGAGCAATGGGCTGAGATACTCCAAATCCAGCTGTATATTTCTATAATACAAGGAGACAAAATGTATTTGTTAATGAAGGACACAACTGACGCAGCTTTCAGTCCCATGTGTTTGATGAGTTCTGATGGGCTGTGACACAACCACAATCTCACCTGAGACCTTGTGACCTATAGAGGATGCAGCCACCTAGTCCACTGTATACTGGTTTCATTCCCCTTGTTACCTCACCAATTACTTATATCGGTATCTGCCACCACCAAGGGTTATTCGGACAGTGCACACAGTATCTCTGGAGGCCTTCAGTTCCTCTCTTAAACTAAACCAACCCAGTTATACATTACCAGAATTATCATCAACCCAATAGGATGTCTCTTGTTATAAACCAGTTCTAATAAAATAAATGGTTCTATATACAATACAAATAATATTGTAAACATGGAAAAAAAGTAGAAATTAATTAATAGTTTCGTTTATTTATTCATAAAAGTTTGGGTCATGCACGACAGGTTTTTTTTAATGCCAAATATCAGCGTATCATCGTAATGTCTGCTCAGGAATTATTTATTATAACTACGGCTATTTATATTTTTAGGGTTTTTAGATTTATTGAACTAAAAAAATAAACATAAATTGGTGAATACTGCAGCATGACCTCCCACAGTCTTTGCACATGGGATCCTGCATGTTTAAAACGACTGTCCTTGTATTCAGTACATTATTTGCATGTATGTTACATACCGCACCCACTGTAGATCAACCCTTTATATAATCTATATAGTAGATGAATACAATTACACCAAGTAGTCGTAAATATTAAATATGTGTAACCTGTAAATCACTATAAAATAATATCATAATAATAAAATAATCAATAAATGCTGTGACAGCGCCCCCTGTAGACCTCTAGCAGCTGGAGGATTGTGTAATATCAATGTAATTACTTATCATTTCCTACTGTGCAAAACTGAACTCTGCTTATTTCACTGGA
Source organism: Platyplectrum ornatum (assembly GCA_016617825.1). NCBI lineage: Eukaryota > Metazoa > Chordata > Amphibia > Anura > Limnodynastidae > Platyplectrum > Platyplectrum ornatum. The sequence goes on along the minus strand of JABWIB010002679.1, from coordinate 27,027 downwards.
ACAATTTATTTATAGGATAAATTGCTATATATGTTCTTGGCATTTTGTGTGTGTGACATTCACATAATGACTGGGTCTTTGCATTAGGTTATTTCACAAGTCTATACAGTCAGGGCTCTTCCATTTAAATAGATTAAGTAGACTTTAACTCACTGAAAGTAAAAGCTCGTCAGGAAATGATAAATGTATGTCTCCTATGACGTGCCTCTTGTTAAGGTCACAGTTCTTCAATTATTCGATCCGATAACTGCGAGGGACTCCATGAGAGGTGTAAATTGGGAAATTGACAGCGTGATGCTTAATGTATATTTTACACCGAGCTTCTAGAGCTCTAAGGAGGAAAAAAAAACCCAGTGCAATCTACTCATGACAATATAGAAAAGACACATTAATAAATACAGTTCATCGGCTTCTAATACAAACATTCACAATGTCCTCCAGTAAACAGTGTTTAGCATTATCAGTATAAAAGGCTAGTACACACAACAGCCATAGCAAGGATTTAGAAATGAATGTTTATCCGCTTATTCTGATTAAAAAGAAATTGGACCTGATACGAATAGAACTAGCAAGTTGTAGGTCCAGTTGCAAATATATGCTCAGCTCGACCCCTCTTGTGCCTCAGTATGTACTCAGTCTTTATATATGATCCTGTATGTCCCTCCCATATATATATGTGTGTGAGTGTGTGTGTGTGTGTGTGTGTGAGTGTGAACCAAGACAGGATGCATCATAATTTGTTAAGGTCTTAAGCAGAGTGGGCATCAATCTCAATTAATTACAGGCCCTTGACAGCTCCGGGCCCCGGTAAAGAGTAACCCTCACCAGCCTCCCTCTCAATGGCCCTGAGGATCAGATCCAAAGATTTTGCATCAATCGGGGCTTTAACATGTATTGCGTAGCTGGATTTTGGCAAATTTTTTGTTTAATTACAGTAATAGTAGTAACAATTTTATTGCAAAAAGTTTTTGAATTTCTAGTTCTTTTCACAAATGAGCCATTGGTCTTCCAACATTTCAGCCTTTTACACCTAAATTCCCTAAGCGGTGATTGCAGTGAGATTGAAAAGTGGAGATGTTGCCCATAGCAACCCATCAGATTCGAGCTCACATTCTCCAGTGTGTAAAATAAAATCTGATTGGTTACTATAGGTAACATCCCCACTTTTCATAAGTAAATTTAGGCCTTAGAGTCTAATCTAATCACTGTGATGCGCTGTGATTATTATTATCATTATCCCTTATTTATTACAAAGTATCCGCAGTGCTGTACAATGGGGAATACAGACAGATACAGACAGAATGGGTGGGGCTGCCCGCAAGCTTACATTCTAAGGCCAGGGACAATGCATGACCCACGTAAAGTATGGCTATGATCATTTCCAATTTGCACATAGTACAAAGAAAATTGTGTTATGGTAAGAAATTGGCATACACCCAACTTGGGTTAAAACAGATTTGGATCTCTGGTTCGAACTGCCCTATTTCAACCAAACCTTTGGAAGTTACCAAGAAAGACAAAGACTAGTAGCCAAACTTAGAGATGGCCGTATGTGTGACATCCCAAAGGGGCTGATGTCATGAGTTTGAATCCTGGACAGGACCTTATCTGTGTGGAGTATGTATGTTCTCCCCGTGTCTGGGTGGGTTTCCTCCGGGTGCTCCGGTCACACTCCAAAAACATACCGGAAAGTTAATTGGCAGCTGTCTCAATTGTACCTAGTGTATGTGTATGTGTATGTGCAATGGCCCCTATGAATCAAACCGCAATCTTCTTTAGAATGTAATCTTGCCGGCAGGGCCCCTCTTCCCCACCCATTCTGTCTATATTTCCCATTGTATGGCGCTGTAGACACTTGGTAACGTCTAATAATTATGAGGAAATAAATAAATAAAATCCCTCCCCATTGTATAACTAACACTGATTGGTGGTGTCTCCACTCAGGTCTACAATGTCGCCGGGGTTAATGCCCGCACCTGTCCAGGGAAGAAGGTGCCCGGAAAGAAATATGAATATTCATGAATAAACTTTCAATAGAAACATTTTCTAAATAGAGAAAGCTGACATGTAGCTGTCACCTGTCAGTATTTCTAAACTGCAATTTTTGAAGCGGAGATCGCGTCCCCTTTGATCAGTGTCCATGCTCCAAACAATCAAAGACAATGTGATGGCGACAAACTAATTTTATTGTCAGCGCGTGGATTGATGGAAGAGTACAGAGGGTGCGAAAATTCCTCCATCAAGTCAACAAGTCTCATTAGGGAATCGTACTGAAATTCTACATCAATGATAGCGAGGTCAATTATATTAGCATATTCTAAAAAGAATCAGCGTGTAAGCTTTGGAAAGCATGCGTCTGAAATAATTTCATTAGCAGAAATTGTTTTAGAAATCAGTCTTCCCTCCTCGAGCTTAATGAAATGAATATTTAAGAAAAATGATTTATGAAAGTGTTTTTTTCTTTGCAGCTCAAGCAGTGAGGTATCACATCTCAGAACATGCTAAACGGAGAACCGTACAGTCAGCTTTAATCTACATGATGAATAAAGTTACAATAATCAGTCAAAGTACAAATTAAGGCACCTAACTGGAGAAATTAAGCCCGGCCAAGAGTTTGCTAATACGTCCAGCGATTATTCTGTAATTGCATGTATCTGTAATCTGTACTGCGCACATTGAGAGAGACCTTATAAAGAACATCTTCTACTCTATTCAACGTATGGGGGAATTCAATCCAAATGTTCTCTGGTGGGGAAAATGTGCTGCATAGAGTGTAATGTAATAATAATGGGAATCCTGAGGTCAGGTGTTCTACATTCATTATACCCCCCCTACAATTCATCATGGTTTTACCCACTCGTGACTAAAGCTGGTCGATTGGAACAATTTATTGCATAGTGTATGGCCAGCTTTAGCAGTTTTGTCAGTGCGCTATACATAAGATTTACAATCACAATATCCATGTGCTGGGTTACATTTGGTAGAAATTGTATGAACTTCAACATAAATGAAGATCACAGAGTTGTGTTGTTGATAGTATTATTACTTTACCACTGATGTTATGAATAAATCCCAAACTTCTGCAGCCTAACCCTAATCGAGGATAAACCATGACCTCAACCCTAAACCTAATGCTGAGCTTAAAAAAGTTACGTAGCTTAACGTCGAAGTTAAACTCTAATGCTAACTGAAACCCAACCCTAAAATTTAGTTTAATGCTATCCCTAAATCTAACCCAAACTAAAGACTAACCCTAATTATGAATCTAACCCTAACTTTAATGCATAGCCTAAAACTAACCATAGCCTACCTAAGCAAAATCTAACCTTATGTCTAACACTTAACCAAACACTGATGCGAAAAGAAGCCTAACCCTAATGCTTAGTGTAACATACCATAACCTAACCTAAACCAATATCTAAGCTTAGCCCTAAGACCATTCCTAACTGAAGTCTAACACTAACCATAACCTAAACCGAACCCTTCTCATAACACTCATTTGAGTACTCACTAGTCTAGATCTTAGACATCACAGGGTCACTGTAGAGGGGCTCTATATTATTATACTGTAGGAATTGATGTTGGTTTCCCATCCGGTAAATAGTTACGTTTCTCACCACCGACTATACAATGGCTATACAACTGCTATATACAATGGCTACACCCTACAGCACTTGGATGAGGGGGGTCCTCAATCCCCTATAATCATATAAAAATGATGTAAGACTGATGAATATAGCTGCCAGTGGCAAGGGAGCCGTATAATACAAATGTATACCAAATGTCTACTTACACCCCTATAGGGGAATGCTTTAACCTCATGTGTTACAGTTTTATTTAATAGGGAATAGGGAATAAAAGTAATAATATGTTACTAAAATGTACAATCAACAATATTTATAATCACATATATTTAAAACGGAGTCAGATAAAATGACAAATATTTAATAAATAGCAGCTGGTAAATCCAGCACATAATGAAATCAGCAGAAATGAATAAATAATGCAGCATCATAAGAGCAGTAATTATAAGCAATAAATCTAAACAGCTGGATGGTATATAATGAGATTGTCCCATGGCTGGTCGAAGAGGCCAGAAACACAAGACCCTGCACCGGCGCGTTTCGGGGCTCCGCCTCCTCCTCATAGCGTCGCGTACATCTTCATCTTCTCGTATTCAGCCCATTCTACTTTCCACGGTGTTAGGTTCAGTAATTAGAGATTATGCCCCTTCTATTGTTTACTCACAAACAATTCTATGAAGTTTCACAGTGTGCGGTAACTTTTATACCGTCATTATCACCATGGCCTCTGTGCTAATGAATGCACGCTGCTCTACTGATACATCTCCAGAAGTGTCGCTTTTCGTGCAAAAAAAAACTAAAACTGAAAAAATAGACGTTAAAAAAACCTAAAGAATGAAATGTATTTCCGCTGGTTTCGGAACATTATAAACACGATGAGGAATGGAAGTGCTGCGGGCCATCCATAGAAAGGAGCATTTTAATTGGCCATTTCTCCACCTGGGGAGTGCACACAATTTCTCTCTAACTGTTTGAACTAAGTTTTATGGTAATAAACATTTCCATGTCAGAGTGATCTAAAGCTCCGGCAGAAATGACACATTAAAATAAAGCAAGCATTATGCTAACGAGCCCACAGGCAAATCTGTTGATGGAAACAGAATCAAACTATATCAAACACAATAATGCTCTTTAAACAGCTGCAGTTTAATCACATCTCAGGTGCTTCCGGCCGAGGGGAACCTGTGGCTTTATTTCATTGTCTGTTGTTACACCAATGTCGCCTGAAGTGTGTTATGTGCGCAGTAACTCGCCAGCATATTGTGAACTTAACACTAATTTGCTCTCAGCTCTACCTAACAGGTGTATGTTCTCCAAAGCTGGAAAATCAAAGGGATCAGGAGCACATCGGGGGCCGTGGACGTCACGCCATTGGGATGAAGCGCTTTTATGTTACTAGTTTCCTCACTTCTGGACTTTAGAACTGTGTCATATAAGTGGCAATAACTGGAAAACTTCTTACCAAACCAGAATATGCAGGGAGAATTTAATCACACTTCACACTTTAAGCACTATTAACTTACTCACAACTTACTCACGATTGGGCAAAACCACGTTGAATTGCAGGGAGGGGTAAATATATACTATATAAATACTATTGATGCATGTTGCACACAGATACTGACCAGCGTTACTGTTACACTGTTATTACACTTGGGCTGGAAACATCATCTCTCACCTGTAATACTGATTACAACTAATGACATTTACCTCCCCCTGCAATTCATCATGGTTTTACCCAAATTACCTTTACGCTCTTACATTCAAGTCTAGTTCTGGTGAAGAGAATGAAAACCTTT
>JABWIB010002678.1:6667-47332 GCA_016617825.1 Platyplectrum ornatum | reverse complement strand
AACGGTTTCAGTTTATTGTTATTGCACTCTCGTGAGCTCCGACCTAGCCTGGAGCTTTGTTCAATGTTCTCGGTATGTTGTGGTGCATTTTGTTGTTGTTTACCCCCCCCCCCTTTTTTTGCTTTCTGTATCCCCCCTCCCCCACTTGTATTACTTGATAATTCAATAAAATACTAATTTTCAAAAAAAAAAAATAAGTCTATCCTAAGTTAATCAGCAAAATTCCTCTTTATAGATCAAGACTTTAAAACACCATAAGATCATTAGGAAAATATGCAATAGTGTGACATTGCTTTTTAACATCAAACATAACATTCTATCCAATGCATATAGATACACTCACAATGGTAAACTTGAAACTTTGAATGTAACAAATCCTCCTATCTCCTTCCTAACAGCCTGTAGAAATCAACACTCCGTTCCTCCGACTCCTGTGGGACCAGTGGGAAAGCTCCTTTCATTTTCTTATATTGCTTTATTAAATCCTTAATAATACGATTTGTTATGAGCATATACCAAAAACATATATGGGAACAGCTCAAGCTGGAGCATATATGATGTTTCAAATGGACCACATACGCTCCACATACAATTCAATGGTAATACAACATAATCAAGAACACGTTTTTACTGCTGCTGAAGTCTTCATGTATAAAAAGCTCTGGTAGAGGAAACAAAAAGAAAATGCTACTCCGCTGTCTTACGACCTTGTGATGCATACCTCCTTGTAGATTTATTTTTGGTGTGGTGTCCATATAGTTTGCCCTATACTTTGGAAAATATATTTTTCACATGATTTTCATTATTGCCAGTGGTGATGTAGATACAAATTCTTAGGTCTAGTGTTACTAAACTGTGGAAATGGAAAAACATAAAGAAGGGGGGGGATTAAAACATTGTGGCGCAGAAAAGAAATATAACAGGATATTCGAGCAGGATATTCGAGCAGGATATTCGAGCAGGAAGTAAGGGTTTAAGCATTAGTGAGCGAGAACCAAGGGTAGCATATACGATAAAAGCTCGCCACTGTGTAACATTGGCATATTCTATATTAGCAATGAAGCCAGTGGAGGGAGTACGGCCATAGCAGTCGTAGCAATGAAATAAAATAAATGGTCAGCTCAGAGTGCGCCACACTACATATATGATCCTTATAGAAGTCTTTAAAGTACAGAATAGTCCAAAAAAAGATGTCAAATATACAGCAATCCGTATTCAGTTCAATTTACTTTACTAGAGTCTACATATAGTTCACTGAGAGGAGCACTGACTACAGCTGCCGGATTCTATATGCTACAGCTCAAGATACTACACTGTAAGTAGAAACCCAAGTAGGTGACTACTTGGTTATAAACGTCTGCACTATATACTGCTGTTTATTTTGCATGGTGGGACATCAGTGGAGTGGCCATCTAGAGGATTGCTGGATACAAGGGAATCTTACTATATGCATATATGAATTGGAGTTCATGTAAGTAGGACACATTGTGAGAAGCGCTTTGACAAAAACTCAGTGTGCACTAGGATTTGTCTCTTCTGTTTATTTTTGAGGCCACGTAACCTGGAAAAGGAACGTATGGAAGAATACAATTGAACAACATTAGTCTCTGAAGTTGCTGTATGTCCTGGTGACTCTATAAGTAAATTGAACTGAATACGGATTGCTGTATATTTGTAGCCTAGATTGTAACGCCTAAAGTCAGGGAGTCCTAAACCCCACTGTTCATGGGGTGCTTTACAAGTATGTTTAATCCTCTGCCTCTTACCCTGCCAGATAGGGGAGGACACAGGAAGATAGGGGAGGGCACAGGAAGGGGTACTGGGAGGGTTTGGAACAAATAGAGGAGTCTCAGCAAGATGCTCATCTTTAAAACATTAATCCTTCTAACCCAGGAAATGTATTGTTTATCACACCTGTCCAAGTTATGAGGGATCATTTAAAAGAGGGTTATAGAGTTGAGACAATTGTTTAGTTAGCATCACCCCCAGATATCGTAGCTGTACAGGTCTCCGCTGGAAACAGAAGTCAGATTCCATAACGCTAGACATGGGACCAGGGGGCCTCGGATTTAGAGTTATTCATTTTGTACCCCGGCAGTGCACCATAGGTGTGGAGATCTCTAAGAAAATTGAGCAAGGAGATGATTGGTGAGGAGAGGGTAAGAAGGATGTCATCTGCAAGTAGGGAGATTTTATATTCTTGAGATACAGTTGTGACAACAGATATGTCAGAACTTGCTCTGATCGTGGCTGCAAGGGTCTAAATACATAAAGCAAATACTAACGTGGATAAATTATACTCATTCTTAATAACTGCTTGGACAGCTGGATATTGACACCAAGAGCCAGGGCCCACAATTTCCCAGTCACAGGACAGTTGGTCTGCATTACATTGCATTCCTTTTCAGAACAAAATATGACTGGCCATAAACCGTAGGCTTTCCAGGAAGCAATGAACAGCTGCACTTACTTATACGCAGTCAGTACATATGCAGCCATGTCCAAATTAAAGTGATCCTAGTCTGCTTCTGACTTCAGGAATTGCTAAGTCACTGCATGTCACAGAGACTTAATGATCTCAGCAGTCACAGAAGTGTGGCATCTGACATACCCATAATCTATTTTAAGATTTAATAGCACTTGTACCAGTGAAACCTCTCACTACAATAACCAAAAAATCATAATGTTAAAAGTTGGGTTTTATTCATGTATAGTAACATAAAGGGGAAATAAAGGGGAAATCCATATTAGCTATAGGGAACCTACAGTATATTAACATGCAAAGTAATGCTATGTATCTTCCTAGCATCTTACCACAAAAAGCACCTGCAAATATGTGAATGTGGGCTTGTTTGTTAAAATAGTAGTAATCGCTGCACTGGTTCAGTCCTAGTGGGTGACTATCTTAAGTGACTACAAAAAATAATAGCATTTTAATTACAGTAAGTTGGGTAAAGTTTTATACATAAAAAAAAATCTTGGATACTTCTAATTTAAAAATGTTCCTTTTTCTGTAGAAAGTGAGATAAAATCCACTAGCACCAAGTTGCATTGACTACTGTATGAAGTGAGATTATTAATGGTTGTAAGGATTGTGAAGGACATTTATTTTTATACTCTAGTAACTAGGATCTTGGGTTGACTTTGTGCAGTAGGAGGCATTACCTCCAAACTGAAAAGCTTATTCACTTAAATGAAGAGTTTTAGGCAGTCTGCTATTGTGTATAAGAAACATAAACGTATATGTGTTATAAATATGTTTCATGTACAGAGGATGGGTAAGGAGGAGGTGTTGGGCGAAGGATAATGACTGTAGGTTTTAATCTTAAGTACACAAGACAAACTTCATATAAGGAAACATAGCTTTACACAAAAGATATTGTTTAGGAAACGATTAAAACAAATGATTTGTGTTACTAAAGTAACTTCCCGTTTATAGCAGCGATTGTTGTTTTGTTATTTGTCCCAGAAAGTGAAAGTTGTACAATGAAATTTGTACAATGAAATTGAAGCTGAAGCTGAATGTCTAATGTTAAGCCTGAGGAAATAGCTCAGTATGTCCATGGCATATTTGTAGTTATATTAAAAGCAGATTCTTCTAAATATGTGACATGCCCCATTTCCAGAACACAGAGCTCCCATTGTTTGCATGAGCACCACAGAGTCATTGCAACTTATTCTCTGAGGACCACTGTATTCACATACACAGTGCTTTTCATTGTGTGTACTAATTAAAGGTTTCTACAATAAGAACTTCTCATATCATTAGTTTTTCAGTTTCATTGTAAAGGTGTCCCCCCTCTCTACTTACCCTTCCAGACCCACCAGCTTTTATTTTAATAGTCATAACTTGTGAGTGGAGTTAGTACATAGAGCACACATGGCTTTTGGACTATTATTCTTATCTTCAAAGTTTTTCTTTAACAGCTTTTCCTAAGTGATCGGATAAGCATAAGAATAGCTGGAATGACAAAGAAAATGAGTTCTTGGTGACATGCTGACACTGCTATATTCTAACAGGGAAGTTAGATGCTTAAAATGTTTTAATGTTTATTATATTGATATGCTGTTAATAACAAATGATTATTTAGTATTAATATTTCACATATGGGGCAGGATCCAGATGCTCGCATGCAGGTTCACTCTCCTCTCCCTCCCTTAACTCATACTGGCTTCTAGACACTTAGGTTTCCAGAAGCCTAAATATTACGCTCTGATCTGCTTAAGTACTAAGCATATCAGAGTGTAAAGAACAATGTCACCTGCCCCACCCCCCCCAGTTTATTTAGCATCCCTATCCCTATACATTGCAGGCATTAGACATGGTAATTATGAAATCTGGCCCCTCGACGTTGCTTAAACCTATGTAAATGAAGTTGTGTCAGCTTAAACGTACTAGTAACATCTGTCGTGCACATGCTCAGATGATACTAGTGACGTCATTTATGCAGGAAACCTGTGTAAATGATATCTATATTGTAAATCTGAACCATGGTTACATATGTTACATAGAAAAGGTGGGTTACCAGTGATCAAAGAACACTGCATAAATCAGGAACTTAAGCAACATTCAGATGTCAGATCTTACTATTCTTTCTGCAATGCTTAGAGCTATTGTAAATGTTAACTGATGAAAAGTATTTAAGTTGATAACAGTTTACAATAATTGCTGATCAATGTGCAGAAATCCAATGTAAGGTATACTCACTGCATTCAAAGAGTTAAAATAATTTGCCACCCTTGTAATTCAACATTGGTTCACCCAAAGGTAAATTTACACCAACTTTCCTCATATTAACTCTGGATCCGGTCCAGTGTTCCTGGCTGTTGGGTATGTAATTCAGGTTATTTACATAGTGCTTATGTTACTGTTGTCTGATTAATCTATGGATTATTGTACCCATAATCAGGACCGGACTGGCATTTAATGCACACAGGCCCACCTAGAGCTATCCACCAATCAGACTGCTGATAGTTATCTTCTTTTTTTCTAGTTGGCAGCCAGTCAGTGAATGGCTGTCTGCACAGTGACTGGTGGATGGCTGAAGCTCTACAGCAGCACATGGTAGCGGCCCATCACTCCAGTGNCCCATCTGGCATTTGCCAGAAGTGCCAGATGGCCAGTCCAGCCCTGCCCATAACACAGAGAAATGGTTTTTAGTTATGGTATATTATGCATGAGTATTCCCGTACATATTTTCTGATTATTTAAGTTACAGTAGTTTATCCTCTATATTATCACTTAACATAGACCTCTTAACATTAAGCTCCATGTTCAGTTATTTACATCTTTAAAGAGAGCTTTGGCAGCATTTTCTTTAGTATTACTATAAGTACTCATAGTAGATGTTGGGCAGCTGTAAAGCAATAAAGTTAAAACTGTTATTATGCAATCACATATTTTTCTACTGAATATAGGAACGAGATTGCTTAATCATTGCATTAATGTACTTGGCTCTACCCACAACACCCGTAACCCTCGATTGGGTTCTTATACAATATGTTCTATTTGATCACAACAGAAAATGTTGCTCATCTGTGTGTTCGTATTTCTCAGAGTATACTGAGTGTAAGCAACTTAATCAAAAGTGACTTTTTAGGGTTCAGAAAGACTGTAATCATATGTAACTGCTCAGCCTACTCTGCCCTGTGTATGCATCTTAGTCTCGCAGCACATGTGCAAAGCTGTGTGTGAGTTTACCAGGCAACTCAGCATTTCAGAGTCCTGCCAAGGCCATTGGCATGTGGCCTAGTTTGTGATTGTCCTTACTGATGGAACAGTAGGTAAAACACTAATGTCTTTAACCTTTTTAGTCCTATAGAATATGTCACCCAAAGAACTGGAAAATTGGAAAAAAGCTTCTAGTATGCCAGGAATTGAATTCACTGCAATCTCTTCATATCTTCAGTATGCTGCATGACCACAAAATTATAAACCTTTCTCCTCCAATAGTCATTTAATTAATGGATCTGCCTGCAAAATACTGTTTGCCAAGTTCATGACAAATGAGTTAATACATGGTACACCGGAAAGGAAATGTGAGCTGCTTTATTTTTAATTCCCTGGGCTTGCATTCCACTTTTGTACTGCATGTTAACTAGAAGTCACAATAATTTGTATGACGAAATTCAAATCAGACCTCGCTGTCTATATAGTGTTTAAGGAATATATTGAAATTACACACTTGCAGTAGGTCACATAGCGTGAATTCCAATGGCTTTCAGGAACAGCAAAAGGACAGTCTAATATGCCTGACCTTACTGGCATGTCCTGAAGCAGAGGCGGGGCGGGTTTAATGATGCAATATGCCAAGATACATATCAAGACCTGATTATAGGAGCCAAAGCAAATCGTACCACTCTGGTTCCAATTTGGAGCATCACATTCCCCAGGGACATTGTATCTCTCTTGTTTGCAAGTTTGTGCACAGCTCAGGGGGCATGTGCAGGCCTATCTGGTTTACATAGCATAGATGTTTTGTAGCTTGTGCAGGAGCATTAAAAGCAAAGACTTATTCTACTTTATGGGCAGCACATAAATGACATCCTCATGACAGAAAACATTTATTATAAGTTATTACACCAGAAGGTGAGTAGTATGAATAACAGTGCCCACAGGCGAAATGATTGGCATCCTCTATATGAGAGGGCCATTAATGTGACGCCTGTCAAGGAGAGCTTTGTAATGCCGACAGATTACAGTGGAAGGAGAGAGGGGGAGAGAACCATGGGAAGAAATGGAGACATGGATGGGAGGAAAGATCCTGAAACAGGAGTGAGGACAAGGGAAGGAATCCAATTGTCATTGTAGCTACTAGTACTACTAGACAAGCATATAATTGCTGGTAAAGTACCCCTGCTGACTGAACGTTTATATCTCTAAAAAATATCTATTTTGGGAATCATACGGACATTATTATGGTGTCAGCTGTATTTTTTTTAAATGCACCAATAGACAAACTAATTTCTTATTGTGTCCCACGTCAGTGGAGCAGTTACCAACATTCCTCACAGTGTTTACTCCTTTCTAAATTGCCGCCTCTTCTGATGTATCCGTGTACTGCTAACTGCCCCCCCTCCCTTGTGTGCTTAAATTGCCCAATTCCACAGCAAGTGAATAGTGTCTAAGGACCAAATCCAGACTTAAGAACTTGGGAATATTTACTGCGTATATGCCGGCCAGTGGCGTCACTAAAAACATCTGCTTATGCACAGAGCAGGTGTTTTCAGTACGTATCTGCCGCGTACAAAATGGGGGTTTCATATGTGTAAGCCACGGGTTAGATGATAAGCATGCTGTCCTGAAGGCTATCCTAGAGGGGATGTACCCACCTCTCCACCTCTTGCGCAAACTTAAAGTCCTCCATGCGGGTCTGGATCTTTTTCTGAGTCCTTTAAATGACCTTACAGTAGTGCCCCACAATTTATTTTACTTCTTCATATCTCTCAACTCTCTCGTTTCAGCAGTCCAGACCGTTTTATAGTTTTTCGTGAAAAAGGAATACAATTTTTTGAGGTTTTTTTTCTTATCTTTTTTTTATATTTTGCCCCACACAACACAAAAAGGAGCGTGGTTTGGAATGCACCATTGTCTAAGCTGAGATATTTTGAGTATATTATTGTGTTATGTTAGTTATTGTTATGTATTATTTTTGAGGTAAAAACTAATTAAACTAAATCTATGATTATAATGTGATATAGAATGTTATTAAATGTCACTATAAACTATAAATCTGTCTACCAACCATCATTTTATTATTAAACGTTTTAGACGTTTTAGACTACAATTCCTGCCAACAATAGAATGGAAATGTCTGTGGAAGGTGAGATTAATTTTCATCAGATTACTATGCACAGAAATCACAGTTCGTGTGAGTCATAGAAATAAGACCATATTACACTGTAGCCTGGATTTATTAATCAACATCACAGTAAGTGCCTTTTTAAAAATCTATCTGTCTAACCTAACAAGTTCTAATAACCATTTTGTTGCTTAGTTAAGTAACATCTCAAGTTTTCAAGACTAGTGGTACAAAAAAGGGATGGAGGGGATGAAAAAGGAACATTGAACAAATGGAAGTAAAAGGGACGTAAGGGACGTAAAATTCCAAATATGTATTGCATACAACTGCAAAGTACTATATATACCCCTGGGATGGCATGAATTTTATATCTGGGGGATGTGAATCACCATCTTTCCTTCCTTCCTCCCACATTCCAATGCCCATGTCCTGGAAAGATCCCTGTCTTAGACAACACAATCAGCACACTCAGCCCTAATATCTAATAAACAGACATAACTCACAGGCCAGCACCATACATATACCAGCATCTTTGGCTTAATGGGTATGACAGAAACCTGTCACTCTGTTATGTGTGCGCCAATACTGCTGTAACAAATGGCTATGAGGCAGGAAAACGTGGTTGCCCAGTCATTCTGATTCTGGCAAAAACACAGCCGCCTTAATCATGAGAAGCATGATCTACTTGACTCATAGCTGTCTAATATGTCAGTATAATGCTACATGGCAGAGAAGGGGTCCCTTTAAATCAGCACTAAGTTGTCTGGCTCAGCTAGGCAGCATTCACCACGTTTAATCCTCGATCATGGGTGCCATGATGCCAAGTGGTATTCGTGACACTAATTACAATTCATGTAAAATGATATAAGTGACACAAGCCAGTGTCTATCAAATTTGTAAAACATTCTAGCAAAATGCGGATAGCTATTACACAAATCATGTTCTTGTGCCATTTGTACATAATTCTTACTTAATAGGTTTTACGTGGGACCTGGTCTTNCTGAATACATTGAAAATTAATAGAGTTAATAGAGTTTGGTGCCTTGTGCTTAATAACACCCCCAACCCAGTCTATAAGAACTCCCAACCCAACAAGTAAGAATAACGCAGGTCCACTATTACTCCACTATTACTAGAGGATGGGTGAAATAACATTTCCTGCAACAGACAAGTTTAAACAGTTCACATCAATATAGCTTGTTATCCAGGGATTGACTATTACAACACCAGGAAATTATTAATTTAGGGATTACAATTGACTATGATTTATAGATGTACAAAACATGACAGAATTTATTTCCTTTAGAATCTATATAGATTTTCTGGTTTTAACATATTGGTGTTTACAAATTAATTAATGCTGCATTTAACAAAATATTCGTTTTATTTGTTTATGTTAACTTACCACCAGGGACAGACTGGGCATCTGGCACTTCTGGCAAATGCCAGATGGGCCATTGGAGTAATGGGCCGATACAAAGTGCTGCTGGAAAACTTAAGCCATCCACCAATCATTCACTGACTGGCTGCCAGGTGGAAAAAAAAATAGGATAACTCTCAGCAATCTGATTGGTGGATAGCTCTAGGTGGGCTTGTGTGCATTAAATGCCAAGGCTGATTTTTAGTCCCAGTCCGGCCCTGGTGGCAGTTGAGGTGTCTGGATGCAGATAGGGCAGAGTGGCAGTTGATGCGTCTGGGAACAGATAGGGCAGTATGGCAGTTGAGTTATCTGTAGCATATAGGGCAGAGTGGCAGTTGAGGTGTCTGTAGCAGATAGGGCAGTATGGCAGTTGAGTTATCTGTAGCATATAGGGCAGAGTGGCAGTTGGGGTGTCTGTAGCAAATAGGGCAAAGTGGCAGTTGAGGTGTCTGTAGCAGATAGGGCAAAGTGGCAGTTGAGGTGTCTGTAGCAGATAGGGCAGAGTGGCAGTTGAGGTGTCTGTAGCAGATAGGGCAGAGTGGCAGTTGAGGTGTCTGTAGCATATAGGGCAGAGTGGCAGTCAGGGCCGGACTGGCCATCTGGCATTTCTGGCAAATGGCAGATGGGCAACTGAAGTAATGGCTACAAAGTGCTGCTGGAAAGCTTAAGCCATCCACCAATCAGTGTGCTGACAGCAGTCTGATTGGTGGATAGCTCTAGGTGGGCCAGTGTGCATTAAATGCCAGGGCTGATTTTTAGTCCCAGTCCGGCCCTGCTTACCACATACTGAAACATGTACTGTACACATTGCACAAATCTGTTGCAAAAAGATTTTGCAAAAAATATTTTACCGCTATGACAGAAGTCCATTTCCATAATTTCCTAATTTAGGCGTATCTCAAGGCTTTTTCTGCTAGAGATATAGAGATAGCCTAACTTTAAACAGTGAGAAACTAAACTGCTGGATTGGAAAAGTGGAGATGTTGCCCATAGCAATCAGAGTCAAGCTCTCATTTTCTAGTAGTAGCAACATCCCCACATTTTCAGTCTCACGGTTTAGGCCCAGTAGTTGATGGGAAGTGCGGAGAGATGGGGCCAGGACATGTTTTAGAGAGGTTCTGTGATAGAGACCAGCGACAGTAGTAATGATATTACTGGCCTGAACTCTGTTATGGAGAGACCTTTGTAAAACATGAAAAGAACAATAAAGGAGAGATTTTGGTTGAGCTAATTTCTCCTTAGAACCTCTGAGCCCTGGGGATGCCTGGATGCCTGAGAGTAGTGCAATGTCAAATTTTTTTCTGAATTCAATGACAANCAAGCATGGGCTACTACAGAGCATGAACAACACATTGAACAACACAGGAAACTGGTTTTATTCCTGTTGTCATGAAACATCCCTTCCCAGAAACAAAGATCTGACTCAACAACTGCAACTTTTAATGACTCTGTGCCACCAAGTACAAAATGTTTCTGACATAAAAGGAAGTGAAATGTATGCATACAATTAAAGGAAAAAGGAAATCATTCTGCCAATTTAAAAATTCACTTTTAAAATGCAAATATCTTATTTTCCTTCTGAAAGGGTTTTTATAAACTGGAGAAAAGTAGAACATGTGTCCTGACATTGTGAAAATNTATTCTTTACCTTAGTTATACTAATACCTCATTTAGATTTCCTTCCTGCAACTCCTGGGTGTTTTCAAACCTTGAGCTTTGTAGTAAAGTCTAAGACCTGACTAGAAAGACCTGGGGTTAAAAGTGGGGATGCTACCCATAGCAACTTGACAGCTTGAATCTGATTGGCTGCTATGGGCAACATCCACAATTTCCAATCTCACAGTAATCTCGGCGCTTAGTAAATATACCCCATCCATTATGAAGCCCNGCGATTTCATGAAAACCCCAGCTTTTAGCTAGTAATCTGGATATGGTATAAATGACAGAAGTAACCAATTTGAAGTGACATTGTAAACAATGCAGATAAATAGACATGTTTAAATTCATTTTAGAATGTTATTTGTACTTGCTCACATTATATCAAATTTAATTCTGTATTTTTGTGTTCCATACAGCTGATATTTTGTCTCTTGCCTCACTGTCTTATTTTCATTTAACTTAACTTCCCCACTATGTAGCACATTCTATTTGCAAGTAATATCAGACTTATCGACATCACACCTCATGAAGCTTCCTCTTTGTAAATGATAGAGTATGCTGCTCTGCTCTTGGTTGAAGACTCCAGAATTTCTGACAATTCTCCCAGGATCTGGGAACAGTCAGAAAATCTCTTGTGATTTGGGGATGAGGCAGGGATTTAGGGACAGATTCAGATCTTTACACTCATGACTTAAGCTGGGTACACATCACAAAGATAATCTTTCCAATCGACAGATAAATGGCCATCACAGCAGAAATCTGTTACATGTGTACTCACAAAATGCATGTTCATTTTTCTGTTGATTGGAAAGATTNTTTTTCTGATGTGTACCCAGCATTACACTCTCATGGGCAAAACCATTTTGAATTGCAGGGGAGGTAAAATTAATTAATTGTAATCAGTATTACAAGTGAAAGATAATGTTTCCTAGCACAGGTATAATAACAGTGTAACAGTAACACTGGTCAGTATCTGTGTGCAACATGCAAAAATAAAGTATTCGCCCTGCATGCAAACACTGANATTCATTTTACCTCCCCTGCAATTCAACATGGTTTTGCCCTTGAGAGTGTAAGTCATGAGTGTGTAAAGATCTGAATCCGGCCCTTAATGTAAATCACTGCCTCCATTCCCGATCATTACAAAGAATGGGTGGGGCTGGATGATGCCCATGCCCATTCATAACAAATGTATGGTGTTTTTAGTCAGGGGGCCGAAGTCGGGGTTTCGCATAAATTACACCCTCCGCCTCACCCCCTATGCTACCGTCTCTTGGTTTCTCACGGGAGGGAGGAGAAAAACAACATCATGCCAGGTGGCGTGACTCGCAGTGGTTAGCTGCTGGAGTCACTATCATAACATCTAACTCTGCCATTGTTTTCAATACTCAGTCACGTGAGTTACATATCTACCTATATTGCTGTCAAAATAATACCATTCTGGCAACAAATTTGCAACAGCTTGCCATTTCAATTGATTTAAATTGGCCAATCAGTAAATATCTACCAACTATATACATTTTTTTCTCTTGAATGGTTGAATGTTTTTTTTGCTGAATATAGCTGGTCTGATATTATAGCACATTTAATGTCTTCAGACAATTAAACATGCTAAATTCATTGTTTATCAAAGATATTGATATTAGGTGTATATGTCTAGATTTATGTATATGCTATGTTATATATCTGGAATATAAAAGGTATATGTTTTATTGAATTTCAAGCACTCCCATTTTTTTTGTCTGTTTTAAAGGGTTGAGTCACCCTACTTTCCGTAAGAGCTGCTGAAATTCATATTTGAGTAATATGTGCTAAGGGTGATTTGAACGACAGAATTTTTTTAATGTTAGATAAAGCACAGAGTAACCAAGAGAGTCAAACCCTTTAAAGATACACCATGAAGGCTAATCCTATCCTACAAAGACAAATCAAACACAAAAGAAAGGACAGGATAGATTGGTGTCAGGTAAAGTAAACTGATCATGTTAACAATGTGACATTGCAACTTCAGCTGGCCATCAACAACGGTTATAGCCAAAATCAATTTAAAAATAAAATGTCTGAAAAACACAAAGAACAATATCGTGGATCAATCGGAATTGCCAATTGATCAACGAAATTGTGTTTGTTTAAAAAAAAAACTGTAAAAACATAAATAGAAATATTTAAGCCACACATACCTCCCTGCAGCTGGGCACCGGAGAGGAGCACAGCTGCTCCCCTGTTCCCCAGCGCTTCCTCCCCTGTTCCCCCAGCGCTTCAATAATAATAAAGAAGACGCCAAATAATAAAGAAGAAAATATCCAGTTTCTCTTAGGTTTCCCTTAAGTTTGAGAAGCACTAATAGGCAGGACACTAAGCATGCCTCTTAGCAGAGACACACATGTTTAATAATCAATACACTATTTTACCTCCCCTTGTTTATAAAAAAAAAAACCTAAATACTAATTATTCATTGAATTACATTTAAAAACACAAAATGCTTAGACACACAGGCCAAAATTTAGTAAGCAGGGAGATTGGAGGGAAATTGAAAAGTGGGGATGTTATGGATGACTAAATACAGCTGTCATATTGTTGCTTGTACTGGGTTCAGAGTTTCAGAGGACAATTAGTGGCAATAACAACAATTAAAATACATTATATTCACTCACATACTGTGTAATTACTTTTATTGACCATAAAGGACAATAAATAGGCAGGTATATGAAACGCTTGTACGTTCTCCCTGTGGCTGCGTGGGTTTCCTACGGGTACTCTGGTTTCCTCCCACACTCCAAAAACATGCTGGTAGGTTAATTGGCAGCTGAGTAAATTGTCCCTAGTGTATGTGGTCCTTTGTATCATGCCCCTATGTATGTCTCGCATTCTACCCACGCATTCTGTTTGTAACCACAAAGTCAAATCTTAATGAGAGTCAAATTGTTAAGTGTTATATAATGATGGCAGTATAGAAAGTCCTGGTAATAATTAAATAAGTAAATAAATAAATGTTGTAATTTCGGAAAAGTTCACTCAGTAATATAAAAATTCAAAACAAATTCAAAATGTACAAAACTCTTGTATGTGTGTATCACTGGTTGACAATAAGGTGATCCATGTGTACACAACTACCGACAACACAAACAACAATGCAGGGGGTTATGTGTGTTTGGTTACGTATAGCTTACACTTTCACCTAAGCATGAACAGAACGTCTTCCTCTGTAACCATAGGACACACAACACACATTGTTGAATTAGCACATTCATTACTAATTACAACTCCTCAGATTAAATCCCCGGAGACACCAGTAATTGTCCTTTCTGTTGAACTTGCTGGCCTCACTACTCTTTTAATAAGCTGTGATGTTATTTATTTATTCTTGTGCTGAGAAAGTCTTCCTAACAACCAGCAAATGACTTGCAGAGATCAGCAATGATTTCTTTCCAGTAAGAGGGGGCAACGCCACTAATCTCTGTCTGTATGCGGAAATAATATGATATGCTATATAATGATAGTGATTAATACTACAGATCTTTTCATAAAATGTATAATTATTCACTTTGTGTCTGGCTCAATTAGAAATATTATGTATATTTTCTGA
This sequence comes from Platyplectrum ornatum, assembly GCA_016617825.1. Lineage (NCBI taxonomy): Eukaryota > Metazoa > Chordata > Amphibia > Anura > Limnodynastidae > Platyplectrum > Platyplectrum ornatum. The sequence goes on along the minus strand of JABWIB010002678.1, from coordinate 32,865 downwards.
AAGTTGCTGTAGAGCCTGGTAAGTGTCTTTATTATACGTCCTATGATAATAGGTATCAAAGTATCAAATTCAACTAAATAAAGAAACTGCTAGTAGTATTCAGCAAGCTTCAGCAAGCCCGCTGCAGTACACAGGGTCATACATATGGTATGCAATTTGATGCACACATTTATTTAGGGTCTCTTAAATTGCTATACATATGTTATGTTTTACACAATGAATCCACACATTGTATGCAGTTACATAGTTATTCCAGATATAATTGGTGTAGGATTTTATATCCAGTATACCTCCAGCTCTGCAATGGTTTAGTACCGTGGTTCTAAAAATTAAATTTTCTGTTTTGTGCCAGTTACCTATGGTATATGGTCAAGTAGCACTAACTCCCATTCTGACTCCATTAGCTTTTTCCTTAATTCCATTGGTCACCCATATATTCCTCCCTGTACACTGCTCTGTTATTAGAAAATGTACTAATTATTTGACATATTTGCACAGACCCATATTCTCTGCCTCTTGAATATATGCATCTTTGCTATATTATCATACCAATACTTGCTTTTCTTGGATTCAATATTATCAAGTTTGGTACCAAGAGATTATTTAAAAACAGAATTAAATCATAACCATGGGATTATAGACCTGTAATCCTGACATCAATAGCGGGTAACAATACTGCTATATATTAAAGGATAATATTCAAGATTAATATTAGAATCAGCATGGATTTATGAGGGATAAGTCGTGACAAACTAGTCTAATTAGCTTCTATGAGGAAGTGAGTGAGAACATAGACAATGGTGATGCAGTAGATGTGGTGTACTTAGATTTTGCCAAAGCCTTTGATACAGTGCCATACATGAGGTTGGTTCACAAAATAAGGGTACTGTGTCTAGTAAATAATATTTGTACGTGGGACGAGAATTGGTTGGAGAATAGGCAGCAGAGTGTGGTAATAAATGGCAGTTGTGTACTGTAGGGCTCCGTGCTGGGACCACTCCTTTTTAATATATTTATATTATTGATAAATGACCTTGGAGATGCCTTAAAGAACAAAGTCTCTCTTTTCGCTGATGACACTAAAATATGAGCAAGACATAGTTTCTCTACAAAGGGTTTCGAGTAAACTGGAGGATTGGGCAGCTAAATGGAAGATGAGATTCAATGCAGATAAATGTAACAATAACCGGCATGCAATCTGTACATTAAATGGGATAGATTTAGGGAGTTTCAATGGAGAAGGATTTGGGAGTGCTTGTAGATAATAGACTTAGCAATAGGTCACAATGTCAATCAGCTGCAACAAGGGCCAAAAAGATATTAGAATGTATAAAAAGGAGCATTGGTGGACGGGGCGACTCTGTCATTTTACCACTTATAACATATAATAGAATATATACAAATACAGATTTCTATATAGAATTCTAACAAATATTTAATAAAATATTAGTCTTTCAACTAGATTTGTTTTAATGATCTAGTGGGGACATGAACCATTTAGGACTGAGTATACAAGTGAATACTCAAGTGTTAACTTATTATTAATGAAGTGTGACAGTGTGTTTCAAGCAGTGCACTTAGGGAATTATATATGGTGTTAGTCAATTAACCTCCTTTTAAATAGCTTTTTGCATCCTAACATTAGAAAGAAGTAAAAATGACAAACCAGTATGTAGCATGTCGCTTTTACAGATTCATGTTTACAATGACAATTGTGAATTATTAGTTCATTATACAGTGTGTTCGCAGTATAATAACAGATTAAAGATAATTCAATACACACAACTGTTCAGATTTGATTCTATTCATGTATGTGCCTCCAGAACATTACATTATGCAAAGATACATCACATATTTTATCTCACAGTCCATAGATGTGCAAGACAAAACATGTTTGAAAAGAAGGTACAAATACGTCCAATTGGCAACAGTGTAGCTGGTATTGGAGAAACTGAAAAGGTTGAACCTACCCATATTGTACCAAATAAAGGAATGGTTAAATTGAGTGTGGACAAATTGTTCATGCTTTATGATTCTATTTAATAATCCCTCCCAGTTAGGAAATCAGAGGAGGTCTGGATTGTCGTTAATGTGGACTGAGTGATACATTTAAATGCAAACTGGAGAGAAAATGCCTCTGTCCAAATTTACAAAAGATCAAAAGTTCCTCCACAAAATGTACCAACTGTGCACCTTTAATCCTTTCTAGGAAGCCAAGAAAGTAGATGTTATAACATCAGTGACCCACAGCTCTAATTCTAATTAATTAAGTGGGTGTAGGAGTGGGTGCCACTGGGTCACTGGTGATTCAGCACCAGGGTGACAGCTCAGGAGATAGAAGCTGGGCCTTGCAATCTGGCAGGAACCAGCTTCTACCAGGGCATGTTCAGATAACAGGGGTAAAGAATCCAGTATAGAATAATGTCAGCTGTAGAGAATAAGTAAGTCCAAAGGGTGAAAGGGTGCGCAAAAACAGCAGGGTGCCAAGACGCCTACCTGAGACTCCGCAACAGCAGCAGCAGAGCATTACCACAGCCAGAATGGTAAACAAGGGATGGGGAGGAGAGGAGACAAGTGTAAAACTACACAGGCCTGCACATAGACACTACGTGAACCACTCGGGTTCTCTGTGGGACTTGTGCTTAACCTACCAGTGGTACATAAAATATTTTTTTATTTTATTCTTATAGTGATATGAATCCAAAAAATATTTTCTCTTTATGGAACAGATCCAAAACTTACAAGTGAAAGTTACGCCTAGGTAAAACCATGTTGAATTTCAGGGAAAGTAAAATAAATGTTATTGTTTCAATGCAGGGAGAATACTTTATTTATGCATTTTGCACACAGAACCAGTGTCGCTGTTACATTGTTATCAGACTCGGGTTAGGAGACATCATCGCTCAACTCTAATACTGATCGCAACTGATGAAAAATTTTCCTCTCCAGCAATGAAAAATGCTTTTTCTCATTCATAAACTTTCCGTTCAAGTCTGTGTCTATTCCAGTGTTAGAATATACCAAGTTCTTTTCAGTCATGCTATGACCCATAAATATACTGACATCTCTACAGGAACAATACTAGTTTTGCTTTAGTATATTTAGAGGGAAATAGGGCCTGGAACTGGCACACAGGTTCCTGTTTCTCACAGATGTCCATAAAGCTTTGATTACCATGCAATTAGGCAAGGTTCCCATTTTTTCTATTGTTATCAAAAGCCTGGTAAGTCTGTGTTTCTCAGCCTGATAATGCCACTCCTTGATTTCTATTAGTATTGACAGGTTGCAGAAAGAAAGTTCTAGTTGGTCATTCTCTATAATTGTCCTTTCCATGGTGCTTAAATTTTTATATGCATTATCATATACTGCACTTTTCATGCATAATAAATATCCCAAAATAGACTAGTAACTGGAAACAGAAATGTACACAATGCCCTGCTCTTAAAGACTGTACTGTGAAAACAATGACTTGGAAAAGGACATCTATGTCTCATTAGAAACAAAAGTAATATCACCACCTTACTGCCAGGTCATCTGGTTTGGGTCATTTATTTTCTGTTGCTCAATGATGCAATAACTCAGACCTAAGAAAATAGCTGTGAAAATAAACCGGCAGACATTAACTTATCTTGTAGTAACTGATCATGTGAAGTTGTTTTGCTGCACTAACTGAAGTAGTAAGTGAAACATAACTCTTGCCAAAAGAAACTGCAGAGCAAGGCTGTGCTAGCTTCATTTACTGATAGGAATGACTCTGGGGAGGCAGCCTATATGACATACACTACATGAGCATACATACCTTGTACTTTTTACAGCTCTCTCAGGATTGGTATTAAAAAAAAATATGTCGTAATATTGATGAACCAGGCATACACTAAAACAACAGAATCCTACATAACTGAATTTGGTGGATCCAGGACAAATTTGTCCTAGTAATGATACAGTTAACAGGCCAAAGGTGCTTCATTATGATATGAGTTATTACTTGTTGGTCTCGATATGCCCCTTTATTGGGCTATTATGGGATCACAAGGGAGGGGGGGCATTGAACCAGTGAATTACTTATGGACCTTTGTTGTGCTCTATTTTAAGTAATAGCGGAGAGTCAGCATTTATTGTAAGGCTATTTCCCTGTAGCCATGGCTTATTACTGCTTATTAGTCCCCAATAATTTTGTACTTTTATCAAATTCACAACAAATGCTGCCATAGCAACTGACTTCCCTTCATAACTTCATCTATTGCAGATTTAGAAAATGGCTAGCCTTACATTATAATATTGTACTTAACTGCTAAATCACATTGCGGAAATATGGAATGCTACGTGGAGTGTAATGCACTCGTTTCCATGTGCTTCTTCTTATTTCTACTGCATTATGATAGGGATATTCTAATGTAGCACATATGACTGCAATGTTTAATAACTCAGATTACCAAGAAATCAGCAGGAGGTAATTATTCTATCTTATAAAATGGCAATCCCTAGGGCCCGCTGTGGATGCCAAGCATTAACTTACTTTCGTTAATGAGCCCAAGCCAGTAATATTTCTATTACTGCCTTTGGCTCCTTAATAGCAGCTCCCAGGGAGGAACCGCGCAATTTCATGATGTCACACAGTGCCACACCGCGCTGCCATGTCCCTCCTTTTTTAGGCCAGCCAATTTATATATATATATATATATATATATATATATATATATATATATATATAGGGGCCTAAGCTGGTTTAGAAAATGTATATCATTTTTCCATACAACTTTGGGGGGCCCCCATTTCTCTACGTATCATACAGAAATGTATGCATGTAACATTGTGCTGCCATCTTTTAAAATGGGGACAGCACAGTAGTCTTGATACTTTGTAGGGCACTTAGCATGCAGTGCAGTTTGTGCAGTTTAAAGGTAAGTGTTTGGGTTGGGAACCCCTGAAAAATGAGAGTAGAGACTCCCAGACGGAGGAGTCTAAGACTGGGTACACACTTATATTTTGCAAATGATCAGTTGCTTTGAAAGATCTCTGCTAACAATCCCCAGCTACACGCTATCCCTGGGTACACTGCCTTGTTGATCGTCTACAAGCAATCCCAGAAACCTTTGCTGCAGTAATCAGTTGAAATTACATACTCGTCCACAAGGAGACTCTATAATGAATTATGGATGGGAGTCTTATTCTGAAGGGGTGAGGCAATTTTTTAACATGACCGACATAGACCTTTAGGTATTTATTAAGCAGTGATTTAGCAAATGGATGTTGATTTAAACTAAAATCAGCAAAAATAGTGCTGTAAGAAAAGCCAGGACCTTGTACATTCCTGATGCCACGGTGATTGTTAATATTAATCCTAACAGTAAATTTTAGATAGTATTCCCAGAAATTAGGAGCCAAAAAGTAGTCAAAAGTTTCCAAATAAATATTATAAAATCCTTATTTAGGCCAACTGATGGGACTTTCCCCCAATTCTCTCCAATAATATCTAGCTGTTATGCCATGATGGAGCCAGCTGTTTGAAGGGTCTTTGGATGCCACCTGCACTGGGTCAGTGTGTGGTGTCTTAGTGATGCTAATTTTAGTTAGTGCTACTATATAGATTTTGAGTGTATACACCTCTTTTTGCACCTTCCCCTATACTGTTACACTTGATGTTTACTGTATATATATAATTATGTTGCACATGGTGTTCTTTTCCCCTATTCTTTATTCTGTACCCTATTCTGCAAAACTTGTTCAATAAAAAAAATCCTTATTTAGAATATATTATTATTAATATTATTATAATTATCCTGAGTTGTCTGAAATTCCCAGGTTTTCACACAATCTGATCGGGGTTTTATAAAAATCATTTGATAGGGTTTAAAAGGTGTTTAAGGCACATGTCAATTAACAGACAATTGCGTTAGAAAGTCTATCAGAGCTCTTGTGCTGATGATTGACAGATTTAGCAAGCCGAATTCAGTGTGAACAATGTCGACCCAGGAATTACAGAAAAATTCTGGGAAAATCCTGTGTCCATATTGGTCTGTGCCCTGGAAAATACCCGCTTTTAAAAACAAGCATGCTGGACATAGGGGCTTGTCCATAAATGTATCCATCCATCAATAGCTGAGCAGCGTATTAAAAAGGCAAATTTTCCCTACCGTAAGAGAACACTTTGCGATTTTCCCCGTCTTCTTAGGGTAATGAATCGGGTTCATATAATACACAGAGTATGTGAAATGTTGAAATGTACAGCACTAGCAGTTCCAACATAAGGAACTTAAAAAATATGTACAGATTCTGGAAGCAGGATTTGGTAGTAAAGAGGAAGGGCCATTTTAAATAGGATTAAACAGGAAACGTTCTCTCCTACTGTGTCTGTCACCCTAGGTTTCCCCTCATGCTTCCTTTAAATATTTGCTTGTGACCTTATAACATGGACATGGAGTGCATCACTTAGTATTTACAGCTACATTTCCTTCCTCTATTAGTTGTGCTATGGTAGTCATAGTAGATTTCAGTGGAAATTAAAAAGAATACAGTGCTTGTCTATATAAACAATATATGTATGTATAAACTTTGATAATTTGATTTAATTGTAATAGGAACATTTATGTATTCATTTATCCAGGGGCGTCAGAACTGAGAAGTTAAGGGCAAAGGGGTAATTTGTCACTCTCCCTTAAATGAGAAGATGTTGTCCAGGGTGGAGCAGGACAGGCCCTGTATGTATTGCCAGTGGCCAGGCTCATTGGTAGGGCCAGACTGGCCATCTGGCACTTCTGGCAAATGCTAGAAAGGCCTCTGGTGGAATGGGCTGCTAACTAAATAAAGTCTGAAATCATCTCTCACCTCTGAGGCACCTGATTAGGTTAGTTAGTGTCACAATGAGCTTCTGACTCAATGAGACTGAATGATCTAATGAGACACTGCAGGAGGGAGNAACTAAGGCCAGGGCCACCAAGAGGGGAGTGGGGGTAACTGATTACCCAGACCTCTGGTGAGTCCAGGCTTGAGACTGCACTATTGGTGCTTCGCTTTGGGTTTTTATTTTTTTATTTTGGAGTTTGTTCTGCATTGCAGAGGGTGCTCCCCCTTCACAGTGCCAAATAGCCTGTCACACTAAGACATGGTGTAACAGGCTCTGCAGCCGCATAGGAGTGACAGGAAGACAGATTCTATTATATAATTATCCATCTATCCAGGAGTGTCAGAACATTTTTTTTTGGACGGCGCAAGAAAGAAACAGTCTCTGAAACATCTGTCCCTGTGGTGCTATATTTTGTGACTTAATATCCACAAAGCAAGACCAGTAGTGCCTCTTTCTTCTCTACTTCCACATAGTTCCCTGCTGTGCACCCTGGAAATAAAGTGTCAGATACCTGGAAAGTAACATTGGACAGATATGTAATTTTGAAACAATAAAATACATAGTTAAACTATTTTAATAGCTCCACAAAGTTGAGCCACATTATTATTATTATTATTATTATTATTATTATTATTATTAAGCATCCTTTCTGGGAATTATTATCCAAGGTCAGAAATCTTTTTAAAGCTGTTTATGTGAAAATGTTTATTTATACTTGTAAGATATATATAAATAGACTTTCCATATATTTAATATGGTTTCCGGCTGTTTCCATACATTGAATTTTGTTTGTTCATGGTGTCTCCCCATCATCGAGTAACAGCGAGTAAAGTGTGCGTTATATGTCAGAGCTGATTTTTAGTCCCAGGCCGTCCCTACTCATTGGAGATCTGTCAGCTGACATTACAAACAGGTTCTGGAACTGCTGAGGACACCTCGGAGTGGTACCCTTTTGCAGCAAGTTCATGCTTCATGAAGAGAAAGCTCAACCTCAGTGCTGCTGAAAACAGAGAGAGGAGTTACATAACATTAGAGGTGCTGCACATAGTAATCAATATGATTTTTTATAATTTACTGAGAATTGACTGGTCTCGGTGGGCAAAACCACACCTTTTCTCGTTTTCTCTGTACTGTGTTTAATAAATTTACACATTAATTTGGGATATAAGCATGCCAGAGGGAAGCTGAATTTATTCTACCTAAGGGAAGGGGTTGCATATATTTTGATTGACTAAGCAGAGGCTACATTCACTATACTTGTACTATATTTACTTAACAGAAAGATAGATAAAAAGATTGATAGAAAGATCGATAGATAGATAGATAGAAAGATCCCCAGCATTCATGCCACTAGCTAGTGGCTAACTATGCTACTTTATATGTAAAATATAATGGCAGAAACAGAGAAGCTATTTGGGAGTCTTGCACTTAATTTGCACTTAAAATACATAATATATGTCCCAATGTGGACAGATTTAGAGTTTAGGATCACCATGGTAGAAAAGCCTTGTAAGTGGCTGGTGGCTAAACATGTACTTGCAAGTGTATGTGACTCACATTTCTGCCATTTTATTTTAAATATAAAATAGCATAGTTAGTTACTGGATAATGGCTAGGGATCTTTCTTGTATCAATGTAAAATACACTTTTTCCTTTGTAGCACCTGCATTGTGTACGCTTACAAACCAATGTGAAGACCTCCATTTTGTGTATTTATATATATATATATAGAGAGAGAGAGAGAGAGAAAGAGAGAGAGAGAGAGAGAGAGAGGAGAGAGAGATTAATCATATACATTACATTATCCAGGACAAAGTATTGATCATTAAGTAAAATGATGAGGAGAAATTCTAAAAAGACGCATAAGAGAATTCTAAAGCCAATATTGATTCAATGCAAAGGTATAAGTAGTAGCAAGAATAATCTCATTATAATTTGTTACCATAAATGATTGTGGCTCAGATAACAGTAATACATCACAACCAAGGTATCAAGCTTGAGGGTCTGCTGTAGCTTTGCATAGTGTATCTCTAATGATTAGCAACCAGAGAAAGTGAGACATAATACAAATAACATTTAGGTTTTCATTGTTTTTTGTCAGAGAAACATAAATAATTTCTGCTACACTAGGCTAACTTACAATGAACTCCCCCTGTTCAAACTGTATAGCTTTTTTATGGAAAAGGGTCCAGTTTAATAAGTCAAGTATGGGAATTTCCTTAGATCCCGCATATTAAATAGGCAATTAAATCCTCAACAATTTGGTGTACATTTAATGGCAAAAAGAGAAAACGCAGATGAGATATTTCCCATGGCAATCAGTACAATTCTAAAATATCATTTTTTAGAATGAGTTGGTACAGAAAACCCATAATTGGATTTTTCAGAGTCAGTAATTAGGGTTTTTTTTTAGCATTTTCAGAGCCAGTAATTAACTATAGCTAATTTAAAAAGGAGTGGAGAAAGCTTCAAGAAAAGAAAGTATTGATAAGGTCAGAAAACTCACCACTGAAAGCTCTTACCAAAACTTTATAAAACAAATGGGGCCACAAAACTCAAAGGTTTTTTTTAGTGTCCAGGCTCAGGAGGACATTTCATGTCTGCGCTTTACTATGTGAGACCACCATGGCCACAATATCCATGTGGATACCTTTAATGGATTGTCGGCCCATTATAAAACCTAATTGGTAAGACATTAAGGAAGGAAGGATCCTCTGTAGCCCAATGGCCATATTTTTTTGCCAAAATGTTTAAATCAATATTTAGAATAGATATTGGGAGAAAAGAACCTACAAGTTGTGGATCACTGTCCAGTTTNGGGAGAAAAATTGTAAAAACCCAATTCAAAGCAGGATCACTATTGCTGCCTTTATGGATGACTCATTATTACATTGTTACTCATTATTTGAAATCATTTCAGGCAGTAAATTTCAGCTACAGTACCATCCCCATCAAGAATACTAAATACTAAATTTGGCCAAACAAGCCCTGTATCGTTGATACAGTTTATCAGTTGTTGACAATATTTGTGAAATTTTGTAAGGCTGTCCTTGGATTTGGAAAGTAGCAGGCCAATTGATTGATGTTTAATGGCTGTCACAAAGTTCCTCCCGAAAGGCTGCTTAGTTTTGGCTGCTAATTATTTTACCCACTCTATTTCTCTTGCTGGATACAAGCATGGCTGCAGGCTGCAGGCTGCCTGGGTGACATAAAACTGGTTTAATGCTTTATGCGATTTGAGATAAATGGCGAAGTGGTCATCCGAGGGATGAGCTAAGAAACATTGCAGCTTCTAGCACTTATCTCTCCTCATTGTGGTCTATCCTCTTGCATCATTCTTATTAAGAGCAACAAAGTTGATTATATGTCTTCTCATCACCGCTTTTAACATAGCCCAAAATATTGGGTGTCCCCAATATTCATTATAATTATCCTGATAATCCCTACAATGAGCATTGAGATTTGATTGGATCTCTTCCAAGTCATAAAAGGTAATTAAGGAATTGCTACAATCTACTATAGTCCTAGAGTGTTGAGGGCTCTATCTGTCTATTTGTTTAAGGTAGATTGTGGCAACTATATTTCCTTTCTATACTGGACAGTTTATATAATGTCTTTCAGCATTAGTAAAAAGGCAGCTGCTATGAATGATTTTTTCTCAGGAAAGCTTGCCAACAATAATAAGAATGTGAATTGGTCTGAGGAAGTTCTTGATTAAACAAACGAAAGTTTGGTGGAATCTTTCTTTAAGTTATTTTATTAATACCAAAGATACCCCTAGAGGTCTGAGAATTAAGATTTTTTAATTTTGATTAAATGCTCAATTGAATTGTTATTTGTTTTGGTTACACACGATGAATGAAAAAAATATAGAACAAGAATTAGCAACTCTGATTGAGAACTTAAAACAGTTTAAGTCTTTAGAAACATTTCATCTACATTACAAAATATAAAAAGGAAACTCAGCAGGCACCGTGTGATTCTAGAACAGACCATTTTTCTATTTTACTATACAAAAACCCAGACCCAGGATTTTTGAGAAGGACCATTCACACTGCGCCTTGACCCTGGACATACTGGCATGACCTGGGAATAACCAAGGTTTTTTCTGCAGTGTGAACAACGTATCAGGAATTGGACTAAAATGGTTTTAACAATGATAGTTTATTCTGAAGAATAAAAGGAAGGGAAAAGATTAGATAAAGATTAATTCATTCTGATGGTAATGAATCTAGAACATATAGGATCCTAGATCAAACCATAAGAGCCTCCGCATTTAATGACTTTTGGTAATTCAAGTTTTAGGAAAAGAGTTTTGATCTTTTCAAGACTGTTTCAGTACAAGTTCAGGAGGTGGGTTGGAACAAAAGGAGGGAAACAAAATGTTGTTAATCCAAAAGTGGATAAGTGGAATAGCCTCCCATCAGAAGTGGTGGAGGCTAATACTACAGAACAGTGTAAGCATGCTTGGGATAAATATAAGGGTATTCTGAGTCTCAAACAAAATAGCGATTAAATTTGGGTTGGTATAGTTTTAAATACACAATGGGGCAGACTGGATGGGCCATGTGGCTCTTATCTGCCGTCACTTTCTATGTTTCTATGTTTCTATGTATTGTTTTTATCCTGATATCTCTAGGTATCTAGAATTATTAGTTCTTTTTAAAGAANTAGTATCTTGGTAATTCAATCCAGGATCTAGAGTTTTAGGCGCACACACAATGTATAGACACAGGCTCTGGTCTACCTCTGGATAGGACGTAGGGAAAAAGTGATGTATTTTGGATTTATATGCAGAGGGGCTACAGCTTTTATAACACATTCACTATAATTCACTTAGAATGTATATCTTTCCATTAATAAAAATACCATTGATAAACAGTTATTGATAAAAAAAAATGCTGAAAAATTATTTCAATGAACCATTTCTTCTATGTCTTTTTGTTAATCTGATACTATTTCTGTCTCCATCCCAGATTCAGAACATATATTCGCCTCTACTCTCTTTAAGCACAGATGCCACCTGAGGCTGACCTGAAACTGAAACTGAAACTGACATTTCCTGTGTCGCTTGGATTTATTATTTTCCATATTGCCTGCTAATCTTGTTTTTGCTTGTTTTATATTGTGTGATACATTTGTATTGGGTTGCCTTTTTTTTGGTTGCCCAATTTTGGGACACATTTGCCACTTTTTCTACCTATCCTGCACCTTCCCTTATCTTCTTTCTCTTCTCTACCCCCCCTTTTTTCTTCTTCTACGGGTCTCAGCATCTTCTCTTTTTCCTTGACCTACAGTATACCCCCTCTTCTATTTGCCTTATTTATTAAACCCTTGGCAGCAAAGATATGTCTACACCCAGACATTCAGGGTGTACTTTTAGTGTCCTCACACTACACATTTTCTCTATTTGCTGATGTCCTACTGACACTCACCAACCCCGTTATCTCCCTCTCCCAATGTCATCCTCATTCTATCCAGTATCTTGGGGTATTTATCACTAAACATTATTCTAGTCTATCATTCCAGCTACTCCCCTCTACTCACACACAACTACCAGGACTAGTTATCATGGCGCCCATGGAACACATTTACTGAACTTGCAGGATTAAGGCTGTGAAAATAAATATTCTCCCATGCCTGTTATATTTATTACAAACTCCCGGTGCACGTCCCACCTACTTCGCTAGCAGCCCTTCAAGCGGCATGCGGACAATACATTTGTGAAATACCCAAATCTCAGTAGGCCTTTACTCTCCAAGTGCAGGGGTGCAGGGGGTTTGGCCCCTGCATCCCTGCACTTTGCCTGAATTTTGCCACTTACATAAATGCAGTTTAACTCAGTCATGTAATTTCTGGCATACTCACCCAGGCTTTAAACTATGGGTTGATATTGAGTCCTGACCTACACCTCCATTTTCCCCTGGCTCCCTAAATTACACAGACCTGTCTCGGCTTACGACTGCCCCTCTATTTCTTTTGCCCTTACCACATGGGAATATGCTAGTGCCCACTACAATCTCTCCTCCTCCAGGAGTGGAAATGCATTAATATGGACAGATTCATACATGTACTGGGTGATTTTGCTACAGCGTCTTTTTCAGACATTCAGATTGAAAATAATCTCCCTGTATCCACGTACTTCACCTGTGTTCAAACCCGGAACATTTCAGGGAACATTTCAGTAGACCACTTTTAAGCTGTACACCAGTCCCTGCCATACACCATTGTCTAAACCCTGCTGTGTCAGATGGTGGGACTGTCCTTTTAATTTGAAATTTTAGAATACCACACTTGACCTCATTAAACAGGTCACTTATTATTTCTGACCTACTAGAGACCCCTTGGTACTATAGCTGAAACAGTCAATTCCACATTGACCGCTTTGTTTTACATGTGGCATAAACCTTGCCAGGGCTTGGATAAAGAACAATCAGACCCTACGAAGGCTAAGCTGGTTAATATGGCACGTCTCCTCTATGGAATTCATCATGGCCTCTGTTCTTCATATCAAAACAGTACATAAAAAAACATGATACAGAAAACAGTGATTTATCTTTCATGAAATCAGTTGGGGAGGAGAAGGGAGACAAGACTAAACGAACCTGTGTGCTATATGTTTTGCCCTGAAGAAAATTGCCAGGATGTTAAGCACAAAATTGCAGATGTGGAGAACTGAATTTTGTATGTTTGAAAAAGGGATGGAGGTTTATCATTAGCATGACCTGCACCGTAGGCGGAGATAGGCATGCTGAGTAACCCGGGGATTCAGTCCAATGTTATTAATTACACAGGACAAATAAATCTTTTTTATTATTTATTTCGCAGGAGTATATTTGACTGCATTGCATAGTATTTTATGTGATAACTGCTAGCAAGTGTTTTAGAACGACGCTCATAATTATTTTAAGTCAGGCACAAAGGAACAAAGTTAACAATATTAGGTTTATTAACAACTCAGATATGGCATATGATCAAGATTTTTTGTTTTCTGTTTTCCAGACTGATGTGCAGGTATGAATCATTCGGTCTAACATTACCTGTTGTCCAGGTCTCATTGTTGAAACACAGGTGGTTTGAAAGTTGGTCACAATTGGTACAAATGATGACAATTGTGATTTTGTATATCCATCCATCATTATTGAGTTTTACATTATTGTTCTACAATGTCCCATAACAGCTTTTATTTTATATATGACTGTAAACTAACAAGTTTAGGTTTACATTGACCTTGTAGAAAACGCCGCAGTAAAGGAGTGACTCTGCAAAAGTGGAGAAAAAGAGGTTTTGCTTATCAGTAACACAGACTAGGATCAGGCAAGAGGTTTAATCTGAACATAGCAAGTGTCAAATTGACGCCAAGGGCCGTGATAACATTATCAGGGCTTTATTTTCTTCTGGTCTTGTAATCTGCAGGTTTCTTGGAAATAAATGTGTACATGTCCAGCCAGCTAGGCAATGGATCACTGACAGCAGCACAAAGAAGCAATTGAATACTGGGATCATGAAACATCTGTTTATTATTATAATGGTGATCATGGTCGTTCAGTGACAGAGGGCTACAGATGTATTGTGTACTGAAGATACCCATACCTTTCCATTGTTAATTAGATCACAGACTGTAACACAAGTTTTAGCTGGTTTCTATCTAGTTTAATTTATTTATAGTGTTACTCAATTGTAATCCTGTCTAAAGTATATCTACACTTTATGTGGGGCTGATTCAGCCCTGCGTCTCCGCCAGCCAGACTGCCTCCGTGCCCTTTGCGACTCCAACATATGGTAATGAGAAAAGTGCCTTAGCCCTGCCAATTAGAGGTACAGCCTGCACCATGTCTGGGCATGGTGCAGGCTTAGCACAGAGCCATAGAGGCAGATAATGTCCTATGGACAATTACCTGTCTCATTAGGTTTATAAAAAAGATTTTCAAAAAATATTTAATATTATTTAAATAATTGAAATGTGTCTGTGTTTTTTTTAAATAAATGTATTTATTTAATTTTACATTTTTTTTATTTTTTCATTCATGAAAGCCGGCTTACGGGATACATTTATATTTTTAACATGTAGGGATTTTCTTGAATTAAAAATAGAGACATTAAATTAATAGAAACCTTCTCCGTTTTATATTTACACTAACTCCTGAGCTAATGTCAAATGTTAGGTGTTGCAAATGCAGCCTGGTACTGCTCCAGCAGAACCACTAAACTGTCCCCTTTCTAAACATCTAACGCAGACAACATGGAAGGGAAAACAGCCATCCTATACATGTGTGACATGTTTGATGTCAGTGTGAACAGAGCTTTTTAAAAAACTTGAGTCTCACCTCCCGCTCTCCCCCAATGCTTAGTATTTAGTAATAGAAGGGCAGCCCTCTCGGACATTAAACAGGGGGTCACTCCGAACTCATATTTATTCTTTATTTGAGAACACCACATGGTTTCTCCAATATGATCCTCTAACTACTGTTTCTCCAACCTAGGCTTATGCGTGTGATGTCCCAAGAATGATTTCAACCTCTTTCCCTCCTCTGCCCCCTCCTCCAATTTGTCTGTGCCTCTTTTGTGTTTGGGTTTTTATTTGTGGGTACTCCTTGTTTCCCCCTCTTTTCTTCCCCCCTCTCATGTTTTCATTCTTTCTCTTACCTTGCTCACCTCTCTCCCACCTCCTCACTGTCTTTGCTGTGCAGTGGTTGCAGTCTGGGTTCTAAGGCGGCCTATCAGTGTTTGCTTCTCTGTTTGATCTCCTTACTGTTTTAGCATAGACACCTATCCCCTACCAGGGGTTTTGTTATTGTGCTCAACTTATCTGTATAAATTGTTTTGTTCTTTGTTTTTGACCCTGTTCTGTTTTCAAAATGCAATAAACAGATTTCAAAAACAAAAAAAAACTTGAGTCTCTCTACTTGGGAGTTGGACCCGGGTTGTTNGCAGTGTGAATGGGCGATCCAGGTCAGACCCGGGTTTTTTTTATTGTTAATGATCGGTGGAAAATCACACCCATGTTACAGGCTTCAGTGTGTACATGTGTTGCAGTTGTCAGCCCACCAATTGTCCGGCTTTAAAAAGCTGGGTAATTACTGGGCCGCAGTGTAAACGTGGTATTAGTAACCAATCATTTGACTTTTTCATTGCTTGTTACATTGTTGATCTTAAAATACTTCTAGACTACTTTCCTCCTTAGGACTTTCCAATGTAGTGTTGATAATGCTATGGAGTTTTTGAGATTCAACTCAGCCTTATATAATTTTTTAAAACTATAAAATACTGACGTCCAGGGGCATAGCTATAGGTTCATGGGCCCGGTTGGAAAAGGTCAGCTTGGCCCCCCCCCTACCTGCCCCTTCACCCGTCCTCATCTTTTGCTCCTTGCTGGGGGACAATTGGACAAGGCTGCTAGCAGGGGGATCCACAGCACTTCCTCATAGTGAGGGGAAGGGAGTGTAGTTTGCGGATAACTAGCGAGTGAACCGCCAAATGTTCACTCGCTTGTCTGCTAAACGCTTTAAGCTGTGTGCTCATTGCGCATGCCACTGGGCCAGGGGGAGAGCTGGTGACGTTGTGATGCGTGAAGGCAGGCAGGGGAAAGTGTCGGCGGCGCAGCCTAAGAATGATAGATAGTGGCTGGAGGGGGGGTTTAGTTTGGTCCCCCTTGTGTAGCGGCTTGGTCGCAGCTGCGACCGTTGCGCCCGCTATCGCTACGCCACTGCTGAGGTCTAAATTTACTAAACAGCAGGATTTATAAAATGAGGATGTTACCCAATTAGATTCAAGCTCTTGGCTTTTATACATACTGTAGAATGTGAGCTCAAATCTGATTGGTTGCTACAGGCAATATCCCCACTTTTACAATGCCGGTAAACTTATGCCTCAGTCATAAAAAAGTATAAAGATGACTATATGTTAAAAGTTCAAACATTTGTGATATTTATAACATGCTATTATTTCCTTTGGGGACAAAATAATACTGTGTACTAGTAGGGATTAATGGGATTCATTATTCACTAATGCCTCTCAAAGGTGTACTCTGCACTAAAAATATACCTAGTAATCATTATAACTTTTGCGCTCAACAGATTAAAACTAATTACAGCTTGATTTCAGACTGTATGTGTCTTAAATGCCATATTAAAGCAAAACAAGATTTGCTGTTATCATATGATTACTAATCTGACTACATAATAACCTGTGGGTCTCATTTAAATGTGTTTGCATTCCAACTATTTACTGTGACAATTTATCTGCACAATTAAATAATGTAAATTTAGCATAATGCATGGTATACAGAGTAAGGCTATGTACCAAGGATGATATTCACAAACATACTTTTATTATGTCTTTTAATGCTTACAGTATATCTGGGAATGGTTAACAGGTCTGTGGGAAGGTAGCAAGTTATAGACTTAAAAACAATAAGGTATAAAGTAAGTGTTGCGGCACTCCTGAGAGCTGCAGTGCACAGTTTGGACTCCACTGTCTTGTCTTATTGTTGCATCTAACAATGTAATAAATGCTTTAATTATTTTGTACAATAAAGGGCAGTTTAGCTGTGGCTCTTGGGGTGGCTTTAGTGTGAACCTAGGATTTGTGGAGGGGTGTTTTTTATGTGTTTGGGGTTTGTATTGGTGAATCTAAGATAATTAGTGGGGAGACACAGTTCATGAGAATATAATATGGTACATGTATTAAACAATATGCAGGCAATGACGACAATATAATAAATAGGCTGAATGTGGGTTGTTTGAACGAACAATCGCTGGGTTATTGGTGAACGGTTTAAGGGGGATAAGTTCACATGTTATAATGGATGGCTAACAGGTCTGTTGATTGTAGTTCTATGGCTGGTTTATTGTTAGGTGATGATGATGAAATGCAATGTTCTGCAGGCCCTTGAGGTTTTTGTTTGGTGCAATGTTCTGCGGGTGACTGCTGTCAATGCGCTGATGTGAAGACCAGTGTATGGTTGCTGTCTCACGCTTTCTAGCGGGGTCTCGTGTAGATCGCTTTCTAGTTTGTGCTGTGATTCTCCTTCTGTATTGTGTGGGGCAGGTCTTCTGGTCTCACACCCCAGGCAGATAGCAGGAGCAGAAAGACAACCACAGACATAGTGTAGTATTGCAAGGTAAATGAAACTTTATTTTACATAGCCAAGTCAGTTATACTTGCATTTACATAAGACATGAAAAGAAAGTGTTTTTGGAGTGATTTGTGATTTGTCACAGTTATATGTGGTAATTATTTTATGTTACTGTAAGCAAGTGTTTTCTTATGCGTATTGCTTTCCTGTCCATACAGTATACGACTCCTACTTGTTATTTCATCTCTTTTTAATAAAAGAGAGTTTCAGCTATTTGCTGATGTCTGTAGTTTGGAGCAGAAAAGCATCTATATTAAATGCAAAGATAATGAACTCACTGGGAAATGAGGAACTACCCGTACAAGAGATGTTATCTGCCAAGTACAGAACATTTTAGCTACTTTGGATTAGTTCAGTCAAGGATTTGATAATCTTTGACTGATCTAATGCATTCTAAATGTTTAAAGTAAGACAGCAATTGTTTTAAAACCTACAGCAACCATAAATCCCAAGGCAACCAGAGGTTATTACACTTTTTTTTTAATAAATGTAATATAAAATATAAAAGTGTATACATAATTGGAATAGTGCAGGTAGAGCATACATTGCAATCTTATAAAAAAAAATAATCTGGCAATGTTACATATATTTAATTACAATAAAAAATCGAATGACAAATCACTGATGTTAGCCTAAGCAATCAGTTACGGCATGTTGCATTTGCAGAGCCCCGGTTGTATCAGTAGAGTAAAATCCCCCAACAAGTTATACAATATTATAAATTACACCGCTCAAGGAAATCATATACAGGTATAGTGAGCAGTTTGACCCCACTGATGTTGTGTAGCATGAACACCATTCCTGTCAGGGCGGGAAGGGATTAAACTTTAATTTTTTAACATTGACATTTTTTTTACAAGTTTTCATTCATCAAAGGTTGGCATAGTAATCACTGCAGTTACTATGCGGGCTATCGTGAATGAAACTAATGTGAATATCTATTTTTAATGCTGGAAATATTCATATTAGTTTTATTCACAAAAGCTAGAAAAAAACCATGTAAAAAATGTATAAAAATATACTTACATTACAGTTGTCATCGCAGGGCACCAGAGCCCAGCTCCATCCCCAATGCTTTTGCGTGTTGATGACATTCTGTATGCGTGACGCCATCACTAGGCAGATTGTGAGATCATTGTCCAGAATGAATTAACAGATAAGACAGAACATATCAATAAAAACATGTGAACAATGTGGAGAGGACAGGATTGGAGGGGGTGATGAAGGGGAAGTCACAGGCCTTATTGAAACAACAGACACATACAGTAGAAGGGGAAACAAAATCAATCATCTTCCACCTCTTCAGGACTGTCTCTGATGTTATAATCTCTAAGCAGACTGTGGATCAGCCTACGACATCTTTTTTCTTCTTAAGATGAGGCAACTCCTTGTGACCAAAATAGCGTCCTTAAAACAGTTTATATGACACCAAGCCCCCTGGATTGCCCCAACAGTGTGGTCCCAGGAAATTAAATACCATATGGTAGTGAAGGCAAAACCCAGGCAGGAACACAGTTTGCAACCATGCAACCCTGATATTGATTCTTCGAACTAGGTATATACTTTTCACAACAGTATGTTTGGGCTTTTGTAAAACCTGGATAGGATCCCTGGGGTTGGATGGTAGGGAGAGCGGGAGGGCCCACCATCCACCAAGCACAGTCCAGGTTTTGGGCTTGTTCAGGCCTATTCAGGTCTGCATCTGATTAAGCCTTCATTAGGTGTGTGAGGTTTGTGTTCAGTTCCCCACTGATCTGGGAGAAGGCAGACAGCCTCAGAGACATGTGCTGACCACCTGACTTACCTGTGTGAGTAAGCACTACAATTGTTTTATTTAAAGTCCTGGTAGTAGGCCTGGCCTCTGCTTAGAGAGGCATACCTGTGTTTAGTTCCCAGAAAGGCCATGATTTTCTTTTATGTTTTGTTGTTTTGGTGAGCAAATAAAACTAGCTGTGGCGACTTTCATTATACTCCTGGACTGGTGACTGTTCCTACAATGCTGTGTGTAAAGAGGGGCCTTTCTACCCCAGAAAGGAGCCCCCGATCCTGAAAGTACCACAATATATAGTACAACTTAGCTTTTCAGTAATAACATTCAGTGTCACTGGGATAAAGCATTGTACTGACCCTTGTTTGCTGTATTATTGTGGTATTGCCCATTTTCTAGGGGCATAAGCAGGGCCAGTGGTAGGTCTCCTGGGCATAGGCACTCATCAATGGAGCATTGTCAACTGAATGAGGACACAGTACTCTTGTGTAAGCCGCCCTGGCACGTGTACAGTCAAGACTCAATTAATGACAAAATATAACCTACTAAAGCCAAGTTAAACACACAATTCAAACAATAGGTTAAAACATATTTGGTTAGTTAAGCTGATGAAAATATACAGTACTACTGGGTGTGGTGGAAGCTGTGTAGATGTTCTTCACGTGTTTGTGTGGTTTTCTTGCTGGTATTCACATTTTCACAGTTCAAAAACAAATTGCCAAATGGATTGACTTAATGAACTTTATTTGATAGGGCATGCATGAGGACCTAGTGAAGCGGTCATAAGCAATATAATTCTAACCACCATTTGCCAAATTACTATTTAGTATTTCTCTACTTCATTTTTATTTTACTGTTTTTGCTATTTGCTATATTCTGTTATGTTAATTGGCTGTTGTCCCTAGTCCATGTGCATGTAGAACGTGATCTTGCACGCAGGGCCTCCTTCCTCACCAATTCTGTCTGATACTAATTGTAAAGTGCGATGCAATATGATGCCGCTATATGATACATGAAACGCTGTAATAAATGGTAAGAGGTGACATTTCCAATAGTGGCAGCCTCCTGTACAGTATCCATTGTAGTTGGGAATTAGGCACCTGCACCACTATCCTCTAGTGCATGGACGTCACCATCTTGCCTCCTGTCAATGCAGCTCTCTGCATCACCTGCATCACTGCTACCAGCATCACCTGCATTACTGCTACCAGCATCACCTGCATTACTGCTACCCGTATCAGCTGCATTACTGCAGCTCCCAACATCACCTGCATTACTGCTACCAGTATCACCTGCATTACTGCTACCCGTATCAGCTGCATTACTGCAGCTCCCAACATCACCTGCATTACTGCTACCAGTATCACCTGCATTACTGCAGCTCCCAACATCACCTGCATCACTGCTACCGGCATCACCTGCATTACTGCTACCCTTATCACCTGCATCACTGCTACCAGTATCACCTGCATTACTGCTACCAGTATCACCTGCATTACTGCAGCTCCCAACATCACCTGCATCACTGCTACCGGCATCACCTGCATTACTGCTACCCTTATCACCTGCATCACTGCTACCAGTATCACCTGCATTACTGCTACCAGTATCACCTGCATTACTGCAGCTCCCAACATCACCTGCATCACTGCTACCTGTATCACCTGCATTACTGCAGCTCCCAACATCACCTGCATCACTTCTACTGGCATCACCTGCATCACTGCTACCCCGTATCACCTGCATCACTNCTACCANTATCACCTGCATTACTGCAGCTCCCAACATCACCTGCATCACTGCTACCAGCATCACCTGCATTACTGCTACCCGTATCACCTGCATAACTGCTACCCCGTATCACCTGCATCACTGCTACCAGCAGCACTCTGGATGTGTTGCACAGCGCATCCACGCAGAAACTGCGCATTCTCTGCGCCACAACTATGGATCTGGCCCATCACCTGCATCACTGCTACCAGCAGTCCGCTGTCCAGCCCAGTCTCTGGAGCTGTCCAGTTGTCCCGCCTACTTGTATGCAAGCCATGGCCCTTGGAACCCGCTACTGATCCCAAAGATACCCAGGTGGTGACAGGTGGTATTGACTTTTAGAAGTGATGGTATGGAAACACAGAAAATAACAGAAACGAATGGAGATGAATGATTATGCAATTAAATTAATTAGAGAAGTGACGGTATAGCATATAGAGTGGGCATACCTTCCTTTGCTAACCTTTGACATTTTCCTTAAGTACACCCCAGCAGGATTGGATTTGTGGAATTATAAATAATTCTCCAGATGAGCAGACAAAAAAAAGTAATTCCGACATTTCATCTACAGCATATGGTGAGTATGGGTTCCAGACATGTACATGCAATTATTGGTAACGCATGGTGCTCAGGTCTTGCTGCAAAGGTCATTGTGCCAAGCAAAAGAGAAACATAGATGGAAATTAAGACCTGCTGCAAAACAATGGTAATGATTCCCAGCCTAAGTCAGAATAGTAGTTTAAAAGCAAAGCTGATCAGTATCTGAGTAATTACATAAAGCAAACTAGTTTCCCTGGAAATTCAAAATGGCTTCGCCAAGGTGTACCTTTTCACCTCGTTTTTTGTTTTGTTTTCAAACTCTGCATCTGGACGTCAGTGCCTGTAGTCACATAGTCATGTGTTGCCTTGCCTCACCTATGCATGTAGTGACAGCGGTTACTATAACACCAATGCTATTGCTACCTTTGTGTTCATGAGTTTGGGTGTCCTGTGGCTTCTGTTGACATTGTTATATTATTCAGAATACCCTTGGCTACCGATTCCAAGACCCAAGATATATGTATACAAACACCTAGATTTGCAGGCTTACAATGGCTCAGCTTTTTATATGCCTTCCAGTTCTAAGATGAAAAAAATGTACCCATGTACATTTTATGACTAGTACTACAATACTAGAAGCCCAACTCCAACTGTAAAACTATTATAATAGAATGGATATATTTTAATCGTTTATTTTATTCTCATTATGTATTAATACATTTTACACGTATAAAACCATTCTACTCTGGTTAGGATTCAAGAAAAAAGGGTAGATGCAGCTGGAGCCGTATGTGCTGTGGCTTTTTCAGCTCCAGTCTCTGCATTTAGCTACTGTACAATACGTGTTAAAATGAGATTTAGACCTAATTAATAAGCGATGACATTGCAGTGAGATTGAAAAGTGGGGATGTTGCCCATAGCAACCAATCGTCCCCACTTTTCAATCTCGCTGCAATCTCACCGCTTAGTAAATTTAGGCCTTCATGTTTGCAACTGCAGCATTTAAAACCCCATTTAAATATGTTTCTGCATTGCCAGAATATAGTAGCGATCTACCACTATTATCCTGACATTTAAAAATGAATAGAAAAAATGTGTGTTATAAAAAACATTTTTTAACTTCCAATAGCAAATTAATGTGCAAGCAGCTTACATTGTTACTGCAGCTATTTAAATGAGAAAATATTTTTTCCATTTAAATATAGGGGAACTTACTGTTCCACTAATGCAGAGCAGACAAATACAGATGCAGAGCAGACAAAGGCGGAGATAGAATGAATTTATATAGTCAATATCTGCATGTGTTTTAGATCACATTTATATTCTGGGTTAAAATGAAAAAGCAGATTTGATATGAAACCTTTATATTGTTCTTTGGCTGATATTGCATACTTTCCTTTTGTTTGTTTAAAAAATGTATTTGGAACGAGGCAGTACATGCTATCACAGGTTGGTACAGGCCAAATACAGAGATGTATACAAACAATGACACCAGAAAATATGCAAATGGTTAGCCCCAAAAAGTCAGATTGACTCGGACGAAATGCGTCATTGGGAGCACGTGTGACCGTTCTTTGATGGAAGTTGACCCACGGGAAACGCACTACGAGGAGGAGGAATACAGGCATACAATTAAATCAGCCTGGAAGTTATCTTGGGAGACGCTTTGGGAGTGTGCCTTGCGAAACGGAGTAGCGACGCTGCCGCGAACCATCTCCACAGCCTGTCATCTAACAAGTGCTTTCACGAGCCGGGGACTCTGAGTGGAAAAGGAGGAGCCCCCACCGCCATAGTGTGATAGCGTATCATAGCGTGTTCGGGGACGCCCGGACACGATCTACTTTTCCATCAGACTTTATCCTGGTTTGTGGTGCGGTAAGCGTCAGCTTATACTCCTAACATCTCCTCCACCCCCCCTCCTCTGGTACAACAATTGTGCATGTTGTTTGCTCCGTGATATAACCTGTTTTATCTACTGCTGCTATATTTGGTGAACTTATTGTGCTATCATTATTTAAGTAAGATATACGTTTACAGAGGATTTATCCCAGTATTATTCAAGTGAAATATACATTTATATAGGATTTATTCCTTTACAAGGACATATTCATCAATTCAATACCAATCATCTGGAAATCACCTGTGCAAGCTCCATATTCCAGCCCATTTATTTGGATTGTCTATATGCCAGATTTAGTGAGTGTATATATTATACAGGTTTACGTATCATGTTTTTTTAACTAACAATTTAATATCTGTATCCGTGGGCCCACGTCTATATTTGTCAGTCATATATTTGTTTTATAACATTGTTTAATAAATTTTGTATTTTAGTACTCTGTTGCAAATTCTGGTTCTTAAGCACTCCTGTAATTGTATGAGTGCAGTGGTTCACTACCACAGTAACACTTATATATACTGTGTTATTGAGCCCCAAAATATGAACATTAAATATAACATCAAGACAACCAAACCCGAGAGTCAACAAGGTTTTTAGTGGTGTATAGAACAGTAGAAGAAAAAGGAGTGGGAAGATGAAATACAAGGGAGGACGGGTGGCCAACCGCCCTAGCAAGAGAGAAAGAAGGGGAAAGGGAAAAAGAAAAGGAAGGAGGAGAAAGAAGCAAGTCCTCATAGCAATCAATTGAAGACTGGGGGGTATATTTACTAAGCGGTGAGATAGCAGTGAGATTGGAAAGTGGGGATGTTGCCCATAGCAACCAATCAGATTCCAGCTCTTAGTTTCATTTTACACTCTGGAGAATATGAGCTCGAATCTGATTGGTTGCTATGGGCAACATCCTTACATTCCAATCTCACCGCTTAGTAAATATACCCCAGGGAGTAGGATTCAAAAACAGGAGGCCCATGGGACACAGGCTTAATAAATGATAATACTGTGTGTAATATACAGGTCATATATTCCATATTATACATATACCAAGTTTTGGTTAGGACCTCCTGATACATGCATACTTTCTAAGTATCACATAATATCCAAAAGATCCTCATCCAATACTGTGCACTTCTATACAATGTTCTATATACAGAACATTTGCAACATCTTACATAGTAGGACCCAATATCTCTTGCCTCCATACTCACATTTCAGAAGTGAGACAAAAAATAGTGGCAAGTAAGCTACATTATAATATATTCCCAAACAGGGAACATAGCTGATAGCGAGAAGTATACACTGGTTATTGCAGCATGTAGCAGAAGCAGCCTCTGTACAGCATTATCTTTGAAGGACTATTTTTGACATTCAGATTATCTATAATTGATAGCTTTGTCTGCAATGAAAAGGGTACATCTTATCTTAAACCATACTTCACTATTAAAAGGGTTTAGAAGCATTTCTTGCAAGCAGAAAGACGTAAAGACAGTGATAATGACTTTACTCAGGTGACAAGCTGCTGGCATGGTGAAGACCTTGTGGGACTAACAAGGTGTACTAGCCAAACAAGTTCTGCCTTACACAAAGACCAGAACAAAGCGGGTGGCTTTGCTTTAAATCTACAAACATTCATCACGTAGGTGATTCAACAGGTCTATAACCTGTGCAGCAGAAAATAATTAAAATTAATTAACTTGGACATTACCCCGTAGTCACATAGCAGCTGATGGTTTATGATGTACTGGCAATTTATGTATATGCAACAGAGAATATTTTTATGCAGTGTTATAGGAAATAAAGTGAATTTGATAGCTTCACCATTAAGCAATAGGGAGGAAAAGCTGGTGTCATACAAGCTCAGTTTGGGCTACTAATAGCAGGACACCAGTAGGTCAAGGATATACTAGTGATGTAAATATAGAAATTGAACAATTTTTACCTCCCTAAACTTGTACTGCTAAAATTGTCTGCCCCAAGCAGGTTCAGAATAAACTGGCAATATAAAAAGGTAAAACGGGATTTATTCACTTACCGTTAAATCCGTTTCTCTCAGGAACATCTGGGGGACACTGCGATCCTGGGTTGGTGNNGTGGCTGTNGGAGCTGGGCACTAGAGGGTTACTAAAACCTTCAGGGAGAAGCTCCTCCCCCCACCAACCCCCCCTGCCTCAGTTCTTTACTAACAGAGACCCGGAGAGAGACAAACTAGCGCAAAACTCCCTATTCCTGAGCGTAAGGGAGG